>APFE031030290.1:400826-483281 GCA_000404065.3 Pinus taeda
ACAATCTTCTTTCCTTCGGGTACCACGTTTCATTAATTTTCATACTGGATACACCTGAAGCACAACACATAATCTGAAGGGCCACATTTCATCCAATTTTCATACTAGACCCATTAACCTCATTGAAGCACATAATCAATCAATCTTTTGAATAACCTAAACACCAAGATAATATGTGAGATATCAACTAGATCTGGTACATCAGATCACACAACAATAAGTCATTAAGAGATTGATCCATTCAACCATAATCATGTTGTTATCAGAACTCAATATCAGTAACCAGACATCAATTATGCACCCAGAACCCTGCAGAATAGTCATAGGTAGTTAAAGCATATTTCAAGCAGGGTCTGCAGCTTCACCGCTAGACATCTGCGAGTATTCGCACCTGCGCCTTTTGCTGCTCTACGGGTATCCACACCAGTTCCTTCTGCTGTTCTACAGGTATATGCACCTGCGCCTTCTGCTACTCTGCGGTTATCCGCACCAGTGCCTTCTGCTGCTCCACAGGTATACGCACCTGCGCCTTCTGCTGTTTGCGTACCTCCACACCTACTCCTTCTACTGCACTACATACCTCTGCACTGGAGCTGTGGACCGCCTGCGGGCCTCTGATTAGGGCCAAATTAACAGTCCTCCAATGTCCCACAGTTAGTCTGATCAATAGATCTGATCATGCGCCAATGAGATCAACAGTTTACAGAAATCTCCTTGATTTAGATCTAGCTATCACTCACCAACCGATCACAAGAATTTTAGATCTAGATCACCTTAAGATATTCAACCAAAAGTCATTCTCCCAAATGATCTCCTTCCCCTTTTTATAGTCAAGCCTTTCACAATACCATGGTCCAAAACCATAATAACACAATACCATGAACCCAATACTTGGGATCAATACTTTAGATGCAAAACTATGGACCAAAACCATAGGATCACCATACCATGAACTAGATACCATGGAATAGCTACCATGGATCACCATAGGATTCCCACGTGTGTGCGCTTTTCTCTACATGGAAGTGTGTGCACTGGGGTCCGCACCTTCTATTCGAACAACCTACGGGCATGACCGCAACTTCCTGAACTGCGTACTTGCGGGTCCGCACCTTTTGAAATGTGTACCTGCGATCCTCTTATTTTCTTCCATTCTAAGAGGCTGATCGTCAATCTTTGCTACTGGCTTGTTGCACTAGGATCTGTCACCTATATGAGTTGTCATCAAGGACAACACTTGTCTCATAATGCCAACAATCTCCCCCTTTGGGCTTGATGGAAACAACACCAACTCACTCTCCCCCTTTCACATCAAGGGCAAAGGGCGAACCAATATATGCTCTTTCCTTGGTATGCATTCCGCTGTCCATACTCCCCCTGATTACCTGTTGAAATCTCTGAATGAGCTCCCCCTTTCTATATGCCATTGTGTACTACTCTGTCCATGCTTCCTCTGAGAACATGATGAAGTCTCTGCTTTGCTGAAGAGTGTTGTTCTTGCTCCCCCTGACTATAAGCAAGGTCTGCAAAAAGATGTTCTACAAGAAGAACATGACTCTATACATCATAAATGACCTTCCCCCCTTTCTATATGCCATTGTGTACTACTCTGTCCATGCTTCCTCTGAGAACATGATGAAGTCTCTGCTTTGCTGAAGAGTGTTGTTCTTGCTCCCCCTGACTATAAGCAAGGTCTGCAAAAAGATGTTCTACAAGAAGAACATGACTCTATACATCATAAATGACCTTCCTATAACCAAAGACTCATACATACATCTATCTCCCATCACAAAGGTGATATACCAAAAGTTTACATAAGATAACATAAGAGAATAACATCATTCATCCCAGGCATAGTGGGGAAACCAACATAGGTTGTTACATGACCTTGATATGACTGAAATATTTCAACAAATGACTACAATAGATAGAGACACACTATTACATTATGAGTCTTGATATGACCTTTACATCGAATGATATACATGACATTTATAACAGAGACCAAACACCTAAATAAGATCATGATAAACATCAACAACGACACTGTATGATCTGCTCCATAGCATCTGTCACCAGCAACTTGTATTAGTGCATGAATCATCAAGGTATGTCCGTATCAACTCATCCTTTTGAATAGAATTCTGTATATACAAAATCATTCTATCATATGTCAAAACACTATAGCCATCCAGATTTTCATGGACCAAGTATCATCAATTTGGAATATCTGCATCAATCAATATATAACCTATCATCATATAGGTAAGTGCTCATCATCATCATATCTCCAACACCGCAACTTTGAATAATCATCCATGTATCCCGCCAACAATCCTCATCCATATATGTGCCTGCATCATAACTGTAATATATAATCTTTATGCATATGATGACAACAACATATAAGTGACTTATCATCAAGTAAAGAAGATGAGAATTCTCCTTATCCTTATGAGGATCACCATGTAAGCACCATTAGAGGATCAACCACAAATCTAATCTAAATATCAACTATGTAACCCCAAGAATCATCTGAACAACTCATAACCATATCATATCCATATAAGCATCATCACCAAGGACTGTTAACCATAATGCCAACAATGCATTAAAAGCATATGCTCCCCCTAAACTTGTGCCATGCATATCAGCAAGAAGTATCAAGTCATCATCATTATCAAGTTAGAAACAAAACACATCTAACCATCAAGTCATCTCCATAACAGATCCATTTCCTAAACCTGTCCCCACTGCTTTTCTTCAGACTGACATATACGTGACTTTGCAGTGTATAACTCACGTATATATGCAACTTCACTTTATGAAACTTGCGTATGAGATTCAGGACACTGAAGTTGTACACATTCAACTCCCCCTGAGTTAGTTATGTCTGTGTTGTGCTGCATCTGAGTACTTTGTGTGGTGCTACATCTTTCTGACTGAACTTCCTTCTTCTTCCATATCTTCAAGTGTGATGATGATTTCTCCTTTTGGTGTGATGTCCATAGTTTTTTTCTGCAATCCTTTTCTATATGTCCAAGCTTATTACATGCATAACATCTTATATGTTTTATATACCTCCTGTAGCAATCAACAGCTTTGTGACCATACATATTGCAAGAAAAACAATATCCATTAAAGTACCTTGAATGTGATGATCTTTCTGCATGATGATCTTCAACCCTTCTTCTTTTGCATCTAGCTGCAACATGCCCAAGATTATGAAATACATAACATTCAACATTATTCATAGGAGGAGTAAAATATTTTCTTTGAAGAATTTCTTTCCTTGATTGCTGATGGGGTTGACCTCTCATCTCCTTGTTGATCATTTTAGATTTCTCTTTAGAGTTCCTTGCTTCACCTTGTGAACTAGATTCACCTTTAACAGATTCATGGAAACCAAGTCTAGTCTTGATAGCGGGAGACCTTTGACTACTAACAATATCATCCAAGACTTTAGTGCTATCTTGAAATCGTAATAGTTTATCCTTTTCTTCTAATTTACCTTTCAAGATATTTACCTCAACTTGATGTTGCTCTTCCTTTTCAAGATACTGCTTCTTCAGGTTCTCTTAAGCATTTCTTTCTTCTTCCAACTGATGTCTTAGATTGAGAATCTCCTTTCCTTGTTCTTCATTCACATCCTGCAGCATTTGACGAACTCTGGAGACACATTCCAGCTGTGCTTTTAGACTAATAGCTTCATTTTACTATTTTTCGATACCTTGGAGTAGATCTTTATTCTGCTTCTTGGCTTCTTCAAGTTCTTCCTTTAGTGAGAGGGTCGTAGCTTCAAGACTTTCATAATCACTAGATCTATCTCTAAGATTCTTGATTGTTGTGTTCTTTTCATTGACTTCTTTTCTTAGAGATATTATATCATCATGCAACTTTTTATTTTTGTCCCTAAAAAACTTACTTATCTTGCTTTCTTCCTCTTGTTGGTCTTTTAGCAACTTCAGATATTTGGCCTTGAATAACTCTAGATTGGCTTTCAGTTTGGTAGCTTCTTCTTTGGAGTCAGATTCCCTTTTGTTCAATAGATCTTGTTGATCTCTAATTTTTTCTGTCAGCCTTTTAAATTCTGCCTCTATTTGATATCTTTCTTGTTCACCCATAAGAGAAAGTTCAATTGTTTCGCTGTCACTTTCATCTCTTCCATATGGAAAGATAGCTGGAACATCAGAGGATAGCAAATTCATACCTGATAGTTCATCTCCATTATGAAATGATTATGAATCTAATTCTGAATCTAAAGAGCTTCTTATGTCTAATCCCCAATCAATTCTTCCACTGTCATAGTTCTTCTGAGATGTCTTCTTCTTCTTTGGTGCTTTCTTCTTAAGCTTCTTACCCATCATTCCATGGATCTACTTCAAGCGATCCAGCTTCTACCAAAGGACCTGCTCTAAAACCAATTGTTCGAAATAATACTGAGAGGGGGGGTGAATTAGTATTATCACATCAATAAAACTTTTTCATTTCCATATTTAGATTCATATATGCTACTTCCACAACTTCTTATGATTCAGTTAGATGAGTGCATTAGAACATTATCAATCATATTGACAGTAAACAGGTGTAGTAAAATAGAATAGATCATCACACATAAGTCACACACATGAACACCATGATATAAGGTGGAAACCCAATGTGGGTGAAAACCACCTGCTGCAAGTCATCTCAATCTTCTTCTTAATAAGAAAATCCTTTTACAATATTTTTGTACTGGTGCAGTCTTATACTAGTACGCAGGATTCTACCTGTAGAGAGCTACAACTACCATAGTTCTTGTACTAGCCAATCCATTTACTAGTACGCAGGCTGCTACCTGCTATAATGCTCAAATGCTATTGGAAGGGAGCTACCACCCCCTTTGCTCTTGTACTAGCTAAGATACTAGTATGTAGGTGCCGGCCTACAATCTTCTTTCCTTCAGGTACCACATTTCATTAATTTTCATATTGGATACACCTGAAGCACGACACATAATCTGAAGGGCCACGTTTCATCCAATTTTCATATTGGACCCATTAACCTCATTGAAGCACATAATCAGTCAATCTTTTGATTCACCCAAGCACCAAGATAATATGTGAGGTATCAACTAGGTCTAGTACATCAGATCACACAAAGATAAGTCATTAAGAGCTTGATCCATTCAACCATAATCATGCTGTTATTAGAACTCAATATCAGTAACCAGACATCAATTATGCACCCAGAACCCTACATAATAGTCAAAGGTAGTTAAATCATATTTCAAGCAGGGTCCGCAACTTCACTGCTGGACATCCATGGGTATCCGCACCTGCGCCTTATGTTGCTCTCTGGGTATCCGCACCAGTTCCTTCTATTGTTCTATGGGTATACGCACCTTTGCCTTCTACTGCTCTGCGGGCATATGCACCTACGCCTTCTGCTTCTCTGCGGGTATCCACACCAGTGCCTTATGCTGCTCTACAGGTATACGCACCTGCGCCTTCTGTTGCCTGCGTACCTCTGCACTTGCTCCTTCTACTACACTGCGTACCTCAACACCTGAGCTATGGATTGCCTGTGGGCCTCTGATTAGGGCCAAATTAACAGTGCTCCAATTTTCCACAGTTAGTCCGATCAATAGATCTGATCATGCGCCAATGAGATCAACAGTTTATAGAAATCTCCTCGATTTAGATCTAGCTATCACTCACCAACTGATCAAAAAAAATTTAGATCTAGATCACTTTAAGATATTCAACCAAAAGTCATTCTCCCAAATGGTCTCCTTCCCCTTTTTATAGCCAAGCCTTTCACAATACCATGGTCCAAAACCATAATAACACAATACCATGAACCCAATACTTGGGATCAATACTTTAGATGCAAAACCATGGACCAAAACCATAGGATCACCATACCACGGACTAGATACCATGGATCACCAGACCATGGACTAGATACCATGGATCACCATAGGATTCCCACGTGCGTGCACTTTTCTCTGCATGGAAGTGTGTGCACTGGGGTCCGCACCTTCTGTTCGGACAACCTGCGGGCATGACCGCAACTTCCTGAACTGCGTACCTGCGGGTCCACACCTTTTGAACTGTGTACCTATGATCCTCTTATTTTCTTCCATTCTGAGAGGCTGATCATCAATCTTTGCTACGGGCCTGTTGCACTAGGATCTGTCACCTGTATGAGTTGCCATCAAGGACAACACTTGTCTCATAATGTCAACACACCTGCTCCAAATTCTAACTCTTATTTCGTTGCCATTAGAAGAAGAAGTAAAGGAAGCCAAGAACAATCATCCAACTAAATTATGCTTGGCCGATTCCAATCCACTCCATGTAAAAACCATAGAATTCAGCCCAGAGAAAAATTTGAAAATTAATCCATCTCTTTCTACTCTTGAAGAGGAAAAGATATGAAACATGTTGAGACAAAACCTAGAAGCCTTCACTTGGAGTTACAAGGAAATGAAGGGAGTACACTCCTTAGTGTGTACTCACCACATATACATCAAAGAAGGTTGCAAGCTAGTCCAACAACCACAAAGGAGGATGAATGATGCAAGAGCATCTGGACTTAGCCAACAATGTGGAGGTTTTTTCACATGTTGTGACTAAATGAGTGAATTTCACTGACCTGAGTGGTCAAAAGTCAGTTTTAGTCGAGGGGGCTGGATCTCTCGAAAATGATCTGTAATTAATTATTGTAATAGTTACGGAATTATCTTATTTTAGATTAAGGGATAAGTTGTTAGCATAGGTGTGTAATGGAGTTTGAAAATAACGATTTAACTATTAGACTAATTAAAAATAGAGATTGAGTTGTTCACAAAGTCAAAATAGGATTTGATTCATAAAAAGAAGAGAAAATGTAATGAAGAGAGAGCTGAGAGGATTGAGGATTGAGCGAGAGGCGAGAGTTGAGTGAGCGTTGAGGGTTTGATATTGAAATAGAGGTTTGTAATTCGCTTTAATTGAGCCAAGAGGCTAAGACACTATAACTATTATTTATTTAAAGAGATTGTCTTAGTGTTCGACTATGTGTTGATTCTATTGAAGACTCTCATTACCTCTACGTATTTGTGTTCGGAAGTACATCCCGATATTTTCTCTTTTTTCACACTTAATTTTTAATCTCAGTGTTTTGTATTAATCATGGTTATTAATGTTAATAGCAGGGGTAGAAAAGCTCATTATTTCTTGATCGGGTCAAAGTCCTGTACTCCTTACTAGCCGTAGATCCTAAATTCAAGCCTTTGGTCATGGTCAACTGCAATACTTAGATTGTCTTTAACTCATGTGTTGGTTGAAGATCCACTAGCCGTAGGAATTGATGGATTCTGGTGTCCAATGGATATCGGGGTTTAAAGTGATCAGAGTTTAAGTCTAAACGCGGACCTGGAATTTTTATAGATCAGGGTCTATAAACCATATTGGATTTGTGAGGTGGGCAAGTGTCACACAAGTGCCTATGCGATATCACGTCAACCGTTGGATGAGCAACTGATTGTTGACCATTGGATTATATCACATTGCATCATTTAGGAGGAAATGAACCTTGGCTGGGCGAATTTGCGATTTGCAATGTCACCGCCGACCGTTAGATTTGGAGAGAGGAGATCAACAACCCAGATTGAAGTGCCTGTCTTCTAAAGGGAAATTCAATGTGGGAGCCATGTTGTTCAATTTGAATATTGTTCAGTTATGGATTGCTATTCAATCTGACTATTGTTCAGTTACAGATTGCTGTTCAATCCGACTGCTCATCCATCACGGATTGTTGTTCAATTGCTAATGTTTTTCAATTGTCGACTGTTCTTCAGTTGCTATTCAATTGCTGTTCAATTGTTGTTCAATTTCTATTTAGTTTCTTTTCAATTGTTGTTTAGTTGTTGTTCAATTGGCAGTCTGCCTCATTTTTGGTATCAGAGCATAGAGATTGAGTTTGACTACAATAAACATGTCGCCAAGGAGAGGAGCTGGCATAGGTCAAGCAAGACTAGAAGCAAATGCGGTTCTATTGGAAGAGATTCAGAGTCTGCATACAAGAATGGACACAATGGAGACTGCTTAGAGGAGGGAACCTAATGAAGGAGTTGACAGTGCTGCAGAAGAATCTTCTGAGGAAGAAGAAGAAGAAGAAAATGAAACTACCAAAGTTATCAAGATTTTGGCTAAAGTTGGTGGAAAACGAAAGGTGGAAATTCCTGCGTATGAAGGGAGCCTCAATGCAGAAGAGCTAATGGATTGGATCAATTCACTAGACATATATTTTGACTATGAAGAGGTTGATGACAAAAATAAGGTAAAATTTACAATTACCAGATTGAAGGGTCATGCAACTATGTGGTGGGATGAACTACAAACATCCAGAATGAGGAAAGGAAAGTCCAAGATCAAGCAATGGGAAAAAATGGAGAGTAAAATGAAAGCTAAATTTATGCCAAAAGATTACCAGTTAAATCTTTTTAAACAATTATAGAATTTAAGGAAAAAGGGAGTGTCTATTAAAGAATATACAAAATAGTTTTATAGATTGAGTATTAGAACAGGATATGTAGAGGATGACATGGAGAAGGTAGCTAGATATATCAATGGCTTAAGGTATGACATACAGGATGAGACTAGCTTGCTGAGTCTGAAGACCATTGAATATGCCTATCAAGTAGGTTTGAAGGCAGAAGAGAAGATATTAAGAAAACAAAGCCAGATAAATAGAATGAAAGGTTCAGTAAGAGGTAGAGGAACTACAAGACCAAGTGTTCAGCAACATTTGAATGAAGCAGTAAGTTCAAGTAACAGACCACCGCATAAGGGATATTTTAATAGAGGAAGATTTACGACAAGAGGAAGAGGTCGAGGAAGAGATATTCAGTGTTACATGTGTGGAGAATGGGGACAGGGATCGTGGGACTGTCCTTGTAATAAAACAACAAGTCAAAGTAATGTGAAAGTCGCTGAGGAAAAGCAAGAAACACTTTAAATTACAAAAAAGGAAGAATCCCCCGAAGTAGGAGAATCCTTGTTGTTGAAAAGGGTATTGCTTAAGACAGAGAAAGAGACTAGAGAACCAACAGAAAGGAAGAATTTATTTAGAACTACATGCAAATCCAAAGGTAAGTGTTGTAAAGTGATAATTGATAGTGGAAGTACTAATAACCTTGTTTCTATAGAGATGGTGGACAAACTTGGGTTATTGAAGGTAGTACATCCTACTCATTACAAAGTGTCATGGTTGCAAAAAGGACATCATATTATTGTGACAGAACAATGCAAGGTAGAGATATAGATTGGTACGCATAAAGATGTGATATTGTGTGATGCAATGACAATGGACATATGCCATGTACTACTGTGAAGACTATGGCAGTCTGATCGAAAAGCTATTCATGATGAGAGGAAAAATACTTATACTCTGGAGAAGGATGGAAATAAACATACACTGCTGCCATTGAAGGAAGAAGATGACAAAGGAGCACCTGGAAACTATGTGATGCTGATGAGTAGAAAGGAGTTGTTGCAAGAGGTTCGAAAATGTGAAGAAACACATTTTGCTGTAATAGGGAGACCTAAGGTAATTTTGACTTCCACAAATTTAGATGGTTTACCTGAAGAAATCAAAACTTTGTTGAATGATTTTGCTGATATTATTGTGGATGAGTTGTCGAATGCATTGCCACCTGTTTGGAGTATCAGTCATCACATTGACTTCATACCAGGAGAAATTTTCCCAAACAAAGCTACTTACAGATTAAATCCTCAATAGAATGCAAAAGTTGGAAGACAAGTGCAAGAACCGATGGATAACAAACTAGTCAGAGAGAGTCTTAGACCATGTGTTGTACCAACAATACTCAGTCCAAAGAAAGGAGGTGAATGGAATATGTGTACTGAGCCATAAACAAGATCACAATCAATTATAGATTTCCTTTACCATGCATGGATGATTTGATGGATTGTTTGAGTGGGTCGAAGTATTTCACTAAAATAGATCTGAAGAGTGGATATCATCAAATAATATTTAGAGAGGGAGATGAGTGGAATACTGCATTTAAAAGAAATAGTGGGTTGTATGAGTGGTTTGATGCCTTTTGGACTCACTAATGAACCTATACCATTCATGAGATTGATGAATGAAGTCTTGAAGGAATATGTAAGCAAGTTTGTCATTGTTTATCTTGATGATATTTTAGTTTTCAGGAGAAGCAAAGAAGAACATCTGGAGCATCTTAAGTTGATTTTAAGAACTATGCAAGAAGAGAAACTACTGATAAATCTAAAGAAATGTAGTTTCATGAAAGAAGAATTAATTTCGTGGGATTTGTAGTTTCTAAAGAAGAGTTGAAAATGGATCCAAAGAAATTTGAAACAATTTGGAACTCACCTATTCCAGGGAACATATTTGAGGTAAGAAGCTTTCATGGTCTTGCAAGTTTCTATAGGAAATTTATCAGAGGTTTTAATCAGATTTGTGCACCAATTCTTGAGACAATTAAGGAGACTAATCAGCCATTCAAGTGGACAGAAGGAGCAAATAGAAATTTTAAGTTGCTGAAGATGAAAATCACAAAGAAAGCAGTTTTAGATTTACTTGATTTTAAAAAAGTATTTCAAATTGAAACAGATGCTAGTGGAGTTGTAATTGGAGTATTTTTGAGTTAGGAACAAATATTGATAGCCCATTTCAGTGAGAAATTGAATTACACTAAGAAGAAGTATTCTTCTTATGATAAAGAATTTTATGTTATTGTGCAAGCTTTAAAGAAATGGAGACATTATCTGTTACCTAGAGAGTTTATATTGTATACAAACAATCATGCAATGTAATTTATTAACAACCAGCTGAAGTTGAGTTAGAAACATGTCAAATGGGTAGAGTTCTTGCAAAGTTTCATTTTTGTAATAAAACATATCAATGATAAGATGAACAAGGTTGTTAACACTTTAAGTAGGGTAAGTTTGATTGTGCAAGAATTAAAAGTTGGAGTTGTAGGATTTGAAGAAATGGCTAATATGTATAAAGATGATGCAGATTTCAAAGATATTTATAAAACAGTACGAAATCCAATAGCTCATAACATAATTTAGTGGTTAGATTATCTTATCCAAGGGGGTTTATTGTTTAAAGGCAATAAGTTGTGCATTCCCAAATTTTCTATGAGGGAAAAAATAATAAAGGAGAAACATAGTGGAGCATTATTTAGATAGTTTGGACAAGACAAAACCTTTGCTCAAGTAAATACTTTTTATTATTGGCCAAAGATACAGACTGACATTAAGAGATTGGTTGAGAAGTGCATGATATGTCAACATGCTAAAGGGAGAATCCAGAATACAAGATTGTGCTAGCCATTGCCAATACCAAAAACCGACCATGGGATTCAATTATCATGGATTTTATTTTGGGGTTACCTAAAACTCAAAGGAGGAATGATTCCATTTATGTTGTGGTAGATAGATTTTCTAAAATGGCACATTTCATTGCATGTAAGAAGGCTAGTGATGCAAAACATATTGCTAATCTATTTTTTTTCAAAAATTGTAAGATTACATGGATTTCCTGTATCAAATAGAGATGTGAAGTTTGTAGTGTATTTATGGAGAACTCTTTGGAATAAAGTAGGAGCTAACCTTAGTTTCAATTCAGCATACCATCCTCAAACAAATGGACAAACTAAAGTGGTAAATAGAAGTTTGGGAAACATATTGAGAAGTTTAGTGTATCAAAATCCGAAACAATGGGATTTAGCACTAGCTCATGTTGATTTTGCTTATAATGACACTCCAAACCGAAGTACTCGATTGAGTCCATTTCATATTGTTTTTGGGATGAATCTAAGACGTGTGTCTGAGATTAGAAATTTGGGTAAACAGGAGACAAGAAGTGCGAAAGCTGAAGAATTTGCGGAGCAGATGCAAAGACTACAAGACGATGTTAAAGATAGATTGCAAGAAAGAAATAGAAAATACAAACAAAGAGTAGATATGAAAAGAAGGGAGAAAGAATTTCAAGTGGGAGATTTAGTGATGGTGTATTTGAGAAAAGAAATATTTCCTGCTAAAACTTACAATAGATTAAAAATGAAAAAGATAGGATCGTGTAGAATTGTAAGAAAGTTTTCAACTAATACTTATGAAATTGAATTGCCAGAAGGGATTGGAACATGACGTATCTTTAATGTTGCACATTTGTATCCTACAAAGAGATAGAGACAGAGCTATAGGAGGAAAATACAAAAGATGAAGTTCAAACTTTGAACTGGGAAGAGCAAATGCCAAAGAAAGTTAAGAAAGAGGTGGAAGATGTTTTAGAGAAACGTGTATCCGAAAGAACCATAGGACAGGTTTGTCATCAATATATAGTCAAATGGAGAGAAAAGACAGTGGAGGATGCTAATTGGTTAATGACAACAGAGTTGCAAAAGTATGGAGTAAACCTTGAAAGTCTAAGAGATGATTCTTTTCTTCCTCGGGAGTCTGATGTAGGAGCATTTGGACTTAACTAGCAATGTGGAGGTTTGTTCACATTGTTATCACTCAGGTTGTTCCCCAGAAGGGGAATACGTCTGAGGTAACCACAAACCAATCTTTTGAACACAGATTCTAGCCAATCTACATCTAGAGAGGGCTCTATCTTTATAATTTAACTTTGTTTTGAGGTATTTTAGGCTAGTTATGATGCATAGGGTTTTGTTTTAAGTTTGTTGGATGGTGATCTTAAACAAAACTAGGATGCAAGTCTGAACAGTTTATTCCATTGGGTACATGGAGTCTATGAGGATGAGCTACTGAGTGCGTTTTCTTTAGCAAAAGGTAATACTACAGAGCAAGCTAATCAATCTTGGAACAATTTTATAATCTGGAAATAGATGGAATGGAAGCCAGTGGGTAAAGGGCAGTTAAGAATCCTTCATCATGTTGGCAAAGGGAAAATGCATGAGTATTATCAAGGAGCAGTAAAGGATTCCTTTTTAATATTCAAAGTGAAAGAATTAATGGAAGCAGGAGCAGCTAAGAATTCTTGTTTATGCTAACTCTAAAGAAAACATAGATAATAATAGAGATTGAACATAGAGTGTATTTAAACAAATTCTAGGTTATTCTTTTTCTCCATTACTAAGATTATGAAACACATATGAAATTTTCAAGAATATAAAATACGAAACACAGGTTAGAATAACTTATTGATCCATAGAAAGACATAAGAATTCCATAGTAGGATCATTCAGACGGTGCAGTAACAGTGAACTTCAACAACCTTTGTCTTAAAAATCCTCAGAGTTACAGTGCACTCTAGAGGAGACATCACCAACAACCCTGAATACATCTCACGGAGAGGTATTTATACAAAAAAGAGTTACAAAATATCTCATGGAAAAGATATCATGCATTAACTTCATCCATCTACTTTTACAAGGGAAATAAATGCCATTGGAAACAGGGAAAAATGAATGCATAAGTAATTGCTGCTGCGCTGGCCACTTTAATTGATCAGATACGTTTGACTTTTACACCCAGTGATTCGACTGATAATATTTATTTTATTGGCTTTGCTGAGTTGTTGTCCCGGCTCTTTCATCTGTGTGTGGTCCTACTTTAGTGAGATACAGTCCCAACCCAATTTCCTCTTTCTGCTTTTCTCCTCATTTTGATATGTGGCACGTGTTTTGACATTTGATTAAAATGCAGATGATAAAGGAAAATTGGAACTGCCTTGGTAAAACCTCCAACATGCTCTACCACCATTGGTTTGTTGGCAACTGGTGCCTCTGTAGCTTTATCAATATTTCATCAACTTCAGTATACCTATACAAATTGGGTTGGACTTCAAAAAGATGTGTTATTTCATGCTCAATATAGAACAGATTTTCCAATTTTTCATATAAGCTTTGTCCAAAGGGAGGTGCTATGTCTTATGAAGTGCTTGATGATGCTGTCATCTAATTGGCAACATATGTATTCACCCTGTGAGCATATTGTTCAGGTGTCAACAGTTTCTGATTGTTGGTTAACGAACTGGTTAAACCTTTGTTCTACAAGACTGTAAACTTCTCTATAAAGGCATTTATTTCTATCTACATTTCTTGGCACTTTCTCTCCAGATTATGTATAAAATTCCTCATGGTCAACACCTTTTTCACTGTCAAAATAGTACATATTCTGTCCCTGATCTCCAAAGATGCTAGTTGTTCCCTGGTGTGAGTATTCAAAAAATGAATTAGTCTATTGGCCTATTCTGGCATGTTTCCCAACGATGCTCTGGCCTTTTGAATCTCTACTTGGCCTATTTCTATCAATTCAATTTTCTCATGGATAGTTTGTATTGATCTCCATTGATCCGTGATGGACTGGCCAATTTTAGTCCACAAAATTGTTTTGATTTCAGATAGAGGTTTGTGAAAAGTAAGATCTTTCTCCAAGGATTTTACCTTATTTTCCAAGGCCTTTACCTCTCTTGTTTTTTCTGCCACAGTTATTTTAGATTTATCATAGCTTACTTCTAACTTGGCTATTTTTTCTTTGGCTTCTTTTAGCTCTACCATTTGGAGTTCTAACTCCTTTATTGCCTTCATCATCTCTTCCATGCCCATGTCGGTATCTGGGGCTCTTGTTGTTGCTGCCACTGTAACATCTATGGTTGATGTACATGTTGTTGATGCTGCAACGGTGGGAGGGATTGCTGCTGTGACTATTGGGGGAGCAGTGGTAACTGTTGCAGCTGTTTTAGGTGGCTGGGAGGTCGACTCTCCCTGCTTGGATTGCAATGCTTTCTCCAATTCTTGCTCTTTTTCAGTTAATATTTGATTCATCTTCATCAGCAAATCCATCATGTCTTCCTCTGACTTTTCTTGTTCAAGTTTTGTAGTTTGTGGGTGCATGGTAACAAGCAGCCTCAATTGCTTCCTAAGTGCAGCAATATCTTCTTCCTTGTTCTTTATCAATGCTTTGATGCCCTTGGTATCCTTGGGATCATGTCCCAGCTCAATAATTATCTCTTCTAAGGTCTTTATTATGTTGTCTTTAGCTAAGGAAGATATTTTTCCAAATCCAATTGGGCAGATGTATTGCTTAACGAGTCTTGCAATTTGTGGGCCAGCATTGCCTTATCTGCCAATGTAGAGTAAACCATTTCACCAGTTTGTTTGTGAAGCTCAATTTGGTCCATTGGGTATATGTATTTGGCAAGGACCTCTAAATTTGTTCTTATATAGTCAGCTGCTGATTGTGGTTAATGAACTTTGGGTCTAAAATGACTTAAGATCATTTTTTCCTCCTTAATGTCATATCCAACCATTAGTCTTTGCTGTTTGGAGGGTGTCATTTTGAGAAATTGATCATAAAGCTATAGTCTCAATGGCTCATTCTGGGCCTTAATGTCCATGAATGTTCTCTTAATATCAGAACGCTGCTTACTTTGTGGCCTTGAGGAGGAAACTTCCATACTATGCTGCCTCTACGTTTCTTGTCTGTGAGAGCTGGTGGATGTCTGTTGGCTGGTTGCCCTCACCTCTCTTGGACTCTCTGTGATTTCTTCAACAATTTCCTCTTCAGGTAGAGGATCTACCCTTTTCCTTTTGGCCTCTGCCTGCTCCGCTAATCCACTTGCACGTGTGGCCTCTTCTCTGTCCCTTTTCTTGCTTCTTTCCTCATTGACAGGAGTCTGTAATGCTGGTACCTCTGGTGCCTTTGTCTGCAATGAAGGGGCTTTCCCTTGACCATATTCCTTTGATGTGGCAGGCTGATCTACCATTGTTTGTTGCTTTGTATCCATCACCTCTTTACCCTTTGATATTCTAGCAATTGGTGTAGTGCTTTCTTGGGCCGGTTGCTGTGAAGTCCCAGTAGTTGATGTGCCTTCTTCGGTCTGCTGTGGCACTTTGAATGACACATGCCCAAAAGAATATAGGTCAAGAGTCTTTTCAAGATTTTTCATAGTTTGTTCCATTTTCTCTTCCTCAGTGAGTTGTTCAATTAGTGTGCCTTCTATCCACTCATCTCGATTGGAAAATTGTTCTATTTCAGGGATCTTGCAATGTTCATAGGCCAACAGCCTATATTTTATTTTTCTTGCATTGATAAAGCAATTTGGGTCATAGGGTACCCACCATAAGCTTCTTTTTAATCTGAATTTTTCACCCAATATCTTGTCAGCATCTTGCCATCCTTCTTTTTTGTTCATGACATAGGGGCCTAACTGATCTCTCAATTTCATCTGAGCCTTTTTCTTGGTGCTATGGAAATGATTCAAATATGAATTGATAAATTGCCTAAAAAATTCCAAGGCAAATAGTCTCATTGGCACATATTTTGGCAACTTGTAGGGGCACAACTCACAGCCATATATGCTGATCTTAGTTTGATTCTGGTATAAGTACCAGTCACCTATTTTGTAGCTTTTGGAGAGCTCTAATATTTTTTGCATATCATAAGACAGTCTAGGAGGAGGGGTTCTCATCAGTAGAGAAGAGACTAGATATATGAACATGTCGATAAACTCACAGTAAGAGTAACGAGAGTTATGGACTTCATGAAAGACTGAGGTCCAAAAAATCACAGACCTCTTTTCTCCTTTAGAATCCAATTTTCTAATGGGAAATTGGAAACTATCTGGTTGATAATACAAGAATAGATGATAGATGTAGGATGAGTACTTGAAGAATCCCTCCCTATCTAGATTCAAGAGCTAGTCATCGATCTTGTTGGCAATGAATTTAGCATAGTTGTATTTGACAACAGGGGGCTACTTTGGAGTGAATATGGATAATAAGACTAGTATAGTTTCATCAATATATTCACTTGTCTTGAACCCCAGAATATAATATATCATATAAACAAGTAATTTACCCACTTCATTGAACCATGCATACTGAAAAGGAGGTGGCTCTGTAGGCTGACAATTTGGTCTCATAAATGCTTGGGAAATTGGGGTTATCTCTGAGCTAGGGAGTTTGGGGCCCTCATCAAGCAAGAATTTCATAGTAAGAGGAAACAAAAGCTGAGTTGGTTTAAAGTTTAGCATTCGATTTATGGACTCAGGAGTTATATGAAAGAGGGCAGTTTCAGACGGAGTTTTGCCTGCCCTTTGGGTTGGTTCATAGTTGTCACAGCAGAGGTGAATTATCACAGGGAAAAAATTGATAGAGGGGAGGTATTACATGGGTAGATTTGATTCCCATATCCCATAGAAATCATTTTTGCTTAGGTAATTGTTCCTAAGCTCACAGAATGCTTGTAGATGGTTTTTGTCACCAACTAAGTCCTGGATTTGAAAATCTCTATCAGCTAAGGGCAGCCACTCCAATTCCTTATGTGGAGCATTAACAGGGGCTATATTAAGGGCCACTTGAGCTTCCATGGCTTAATTATATGATTTTGAAATTGGAATTTCGGGTTTGTGTAACAGTAGAAAATAAAACAATCACTCTAGGGCCTTTCTCAGAGATTTGCAGACTGAAATGAGTCGTATTTAACTTGTTGGGTAAAATTTGCAATGGGAAATGAAATTTTGCAGAGTCTTTTCAGTAAATAATGAACAAAAATAGTTCAGGTCTTTTTCATTTAGCAAATGCAAACTTAAAGTGAACTCGAGTTTAGCTCAGTAGAAGAAATTTGCAGATGGAGACGAAACTTGCAGGACTTTCTTGGTAAAATGTGCAACAACAGTGGTCTAGATGAGCTGTTTGGAGGAAGTATAGCAATTTTTTTTTAAAATTTGGGTTCTTCGGGCTATTTTTGCAGAGAAAACTAAAAAACAGGGTTCGAGAGAAAAATCGATGTAAATACCTGTTTTAACGGTGAAATGTGTGATTTGCATGTGGCAAACTGAGCTAAGGGGCGAAGCTGTGGAGTAAATTTGCTGGGTGGCGGACTGTGTGGTCAAGTGACCATTCTTGATGTAAATTGGCATCGACAGGTTGCACAGAGGAGACAAACAAAAATGAGTGAAAATGATGCTTTTACCCCTTTTTAACAAAAAATTTGACTTTGGTGGGCTTTGGCGTGTTTCTGTCACATGACGTCAGCATGACGTAATTGTTGTCGTGTAGCGGGGTACGGAAGATGACGTGTCAGATGACATGGCGGGTGACACAGAGGTGAGGTGGTGATGTAAGCAAGTGACATGGCGCTGACGTGGGTGTGACATCAACATGACGTAAGGGTGATGTCAGCAACGAGGCAGCAGGGCGGTAAGCAGTATTCCCCGCACCACCTTTGGGCCATGGTAGTATTGGAGGGAGGGCTCTCATCACGCCAAGCACCTGCCACTTGTCTTCTGTACGACGACAATACTGCCCATCCCTCAGATGCTATTGTTCTGTGATCGGAGGGGTTCCGATATTGCCGAGAGCCGTCGGATTTGTGCGCAATGATCGAGCGGTGGGTGGTGAATGAAGCTGGCGAGCAGCTATGGTGCGGGTTCCACCATAATTTTTAATGTTTTGAAATGTTCGCAGGGTATAAAACTTTGGTTATGTTGGTGGCTTTGGTTATTTGTTTAACCAAATGTTAAACAAATTCCGATGGAGCACGTGGAGGGTTGTTATTGGCCTCGGATGGACCAATAACTCCCGACAAAAATTAAAATATGGCCATAACTTTAGCTGAGGGTAGGGATATTAAAGAATTTCGGCGTTTTATGTATTTACATTAGACGAGAAAGGGGTTTTGTTATGGATTTCATATAGTAGGATTTGTATGTTAATATGTGTTTAGAAGGGAAGCGCTAAGTTGTACAATTAGGAACTTAGGCTTAGGGAAATGAGAGGGTTTTTAGTAGCAGAGTTGAATAGTTTAGGCTTAGGAGAAAATCAATATTTTACAAAAGAAATGTGGCTTCTCTTCCTAAGTAAAAAGATAGTTTTCACTTAGTCTTTTTCATGAAATGAAGTAAAGTAGGAGTACTGAGCAGATCTCAATGTCCTTGGAGGGAGGTTAGTGAGTGATTGATGGGAGAAGAACGAGGGGGAGTTAGACATGCAATATCTGATTTGTCACCACACTTTGCCATGATATTTATGATATTCATAAGAGATGAATTATCTTTGAGAAACAAGATCATTCATGCAACTGCTTCAGCAACATCAAAACTACTTAGCCATCCTATTATACCTAACATTTTTTCTTCATTTTCCTTGGGTGCATTTGAACTAGTAAACCCTGATTCTCTTCTTTTCTTTTAGCTACCATCCTATCTAAATCTGCCCTTATCTCTTCCAAGGGCCTAGATTAAACAATTGGGCTCCTTTGCTTCTCTACCTATCTACTCATCTGCCAAGCTTGAACTGTTTGGACAGACCTTTATTCTCTATTCTAAGGCAAGTAAATTGAAATATGAACCTGGCCAAGATTAAGCTGTTTGGCCATTCATGAACCATGATAAGAGTCAAGCAACTGTACATAGTGAAATTCTTCAAAATATGGAACCTTTGTAGCATGGAAAGGATGAACATATTTGGCACTTCTCCAGCCAATCATGAAAAATGAAACCTATTGGTATAGGAACCTAACACACATGTTGTGGCTAAATGAGTGAATTTCACTCACTTGAGTGGTCAAAATTCAGTTTTAGTCAAGAGGGTTGGATCTCTCGAAAATGATTTGTAATTCGTTATTGTAATAGTTTGGGAAATATCTTATTTTATATTAGGGAATAATTTGTTAGCATAGGTGTGTAATGGAGCTTGAAAATAGCAATTTGACTGCTAGATTAATTGAAAAATAGAGATTGAGTTGTTCAGACAGTCAGAATAGGATTTGATTCATAAAAAGAAGAGAGAGATGCAAGGGTTGAGGATTGAGCGAGAGGTGAGAGTTGAGTGAGAGTTGAGGGTTTGAGATTGAAAAAGAGGTCTATAATTTGTTGTAATTGAGCCAGGAGGCCGAGACTCTGTAACTATTATTTATTTGAAGAAATTGCTTCAGTGTGCAACTATGTGTCAATTTTGTTGAAGACTCTCGTTACCTTTGTGTATTTGCGTTCAGAAGTACATCTAGGTATTTTCTCTATTTTCGCACTTAATTGTTAATCTTAGTGTTTTGTATTAATCATGGTTATTAATGCTAATAGCAGGGGTATAAAAGCTCAGAATTATTTGATCGGGTCGAAGTCCCGTACTCATCACCAGCCATAGATCTTAAATTCAAACCTTTCGTCGTGGTCAACTGCGGGATTTAGATTGTCTTTAACTTCTGTGTTAGTTGAAGAGCCACTAGCCATAGGAATTGATGGATTCTGTTATCCAAGGGATATCGGGGTTTTAAGTGATCGGAGTTTAAGTCTAAACCTGGACCCAAATTTTTTATAGATCAAGGTCTATAAACCATATCGGCTTTGTGAGGCAGGAAAGCGTTGCACAAGTGCTTGTGCGATATCGCGTCAATGTTGGATGACCGACTAATTGTTGACCACTGGATTATATCACATCACATCATTTAGGATGGAATGAACCTTGGTCGGGAAAATTTGTGATTTGTGATGTCACTACTAACCATTAGGTCTAGAGAGAGGAGATCAATAGACTAGATTGAATTGCCTTTATTCTAAACGGAAAGTCAACATGGGACCCATGCTATTCAATCCAACTACTGCTCAGTTATGGATTACTATTCAATTCAACTGTTGTTCATTTATGGATTTCTGTTCAATCCGGTTTCTGTTCCATCATGGGTTGATATTGAATTTTCGATGTTGTTCAATTGTCGGTAGTTGTTTAGTTGTTGTTCAACTATTTTTCAATTTCTATTCAATTTCTTTTCAGTTGTTGTTCAATTGTTATTCAGTTGTTGCTCAATTGGCAGACTGCGTCAATGAATCTAGCTCTTAAAGATATAGTCAAAGAAGAACTGTAAAAACTGTTAGATGCAGGATTCATTTACCCTATCTCCACTAGTAAGTGGGTCTCTCCTTTAGTGTTAGTGTTGATTACAGGGAGTTTAACAAAGCCACAAAGAAGGATAATTTTTCCCTACCCTTCATTGACCAAGTGCTAGATGGCGTGGCAGGGAAGAAGTTTTTTCCTTTCCTAGATGGATTCAGTGGGTATAACCAAATCCAAATCTGCCCAAAAGTCCAGGACAAGACCACATTCACCTGTCCTTGGGGTATTTTTGCCTATAGGGTCCTTCCTTTTGGCCTATGCAATGCTCCTTCCAGTTTCTAGATAACAATCTTGAGTATTTTCACCGAATTATTACATGATGTAGTGGAAATTTATATGGATGATTTTACACCTTATGTCTACGATTATCAAGAATCCCTTACTAGCATAGGAAAAGTATTGCACAAATGCATTGAAATGAACCTGTCTCTCAGCCCAGAAAAATGTGAATTCTTAATGACTAAAGGGATCATGCTAGGTAATTCAATATCTTAGCAAGGACTGCAGGTGGACCAAAACAAAATAGAAATCATTCAAAGGTTCCCACCTCTGCAAAAGTAGAGGGATGTCAAGAGTTTATTGGGGTTAGCTAGATACCACCGAAGGTTCATAAAGGACTTCAACAAGTTGGCCTCTCCTTTATTTGGGTTGATGGCCAAATATTCTGAGTTTATATGGTCAAAAATTTGTCAAGAGGCCTTAGACATTTTAAAGGGTAAGTTAACCACTGCACCAATTATTCGAGGCCCAAACTGGGCCCTCCGTCGTCATATTCATGCTGATGCCTCACACAAAGCCATAGGAGTAGCCTTAGGTCAGGTAGAGGAGAAATTGCCTTATTCCATCTATTTTATCAGTAAGAATTTGTGAAAGGCTGAGCTAAATGATACTATGACCGAAAAGGAAATCCTAGCTATTGTGCATTCATTAAAAAAATTTAGGCATTACATTACAGGCTACCCAACATTTGTGCACATTGACCATGCTACTATCAAATATTTAATGAAAAAACTAGATGTGAATGATAGGATTATAAGATGGTTTCTTTTATTACAGCAGTTTGATCTAACTATTGTTGATAAGGCTGGTAAGGAAAATGTTGGTTGCAGACTTTCTATCTAGGATGGATCTACCTGTAGGTGAAGAAGGAATGGTGGATGACCAGTTATTAAATGAGCATTTGTTTCCTATCTCAGTTCTCTCCCCATGGTTTGCTGATATAGCAAACTATTTGGTATTAGCATAGTTCCCACCAAACTTTCCCTCCAAAGAAAAGAGAAAGATAGTTAGGAAAAGTGACCCCTTCACTTGGATTTGGGGCAATATTTCCAAACTGGCCCCGATCAAATCTTTAGAAGGAGTGTAAAGGAAGAGGAAGTTTTTGACATCCTTCCGACTTGTCATGATGGGCATTTTGGAGGTCACTTTGCAGCATAGAGGAAAACATTCAAAGTGTTACAAGTGGGCTATTATTGGCCCAATCTTCATCAGGATGTGAAAAATTACATTAGTTAGTGTCATCAGTGCCAGAGGATGGGAAAGCCTACTCCAAGAGATGAAATGCCCCTACAACCTTAAGTGACTTTCGAGCCATTTGACAAGTGGGGCATGGACTTCATTGGGCCTATGAACCCTCCTTCAAAGAAAAAATAGTACATTATTGTGTGCATTGATTATTTGACTAAGTGGGTTGAAACCAAGGTGATCAAGGTAGAAACAAAAGAGAAGGTGGCTGAGTTCCTAAGGGAGAATGTATTCTACAAATTTGGGTACCCTGGCGAGCTAGTCACAAACCAAGGTAGTCAGTTTGCCTCCAACATGATTGAAGAACTACTCAGCCATCATAAAATCAAGCATAGGACCTCCACTCCTTATCATCCACAAGCTAATGGGCAAGTGGAGGTGACCAATAGGGCACTGGAGAGCATCTTAACCATGGTAGTGAGCAATAGTAGGAAGGATTGGGCAAAGAGACTAGTTGAGGCCACCTCGGCCTATAATACAACATGGAGTACCACCACTAGATTTACACCCTATGAGCTAGTCTATGGGAAAAAGGATTTGCTATCCATTGAGTTTGAATATAACACATTGAGGATGGCAGGCCAATTAGATTTGGACCTCAGTCATGCACATAAATAAAGATTATTCCATTTGAATTTCTTGGATGAATTCAGAATGTAGGCCCTCCTACATACAGAGATAGCTCAGCTTCATATGAAGATTTGGCATGATAGATATACTAAGGAAAAGCAATTTCAAGAGGGTGATTAGGCATTGTTATATGATTCTAGGTATAAAGACTTCAAGGTAAAGTTAAGGACAAGATGGCTCAGATCTTATGTGGTGGAAAGATGCCATGATAATGGTTCAGTGCAAATCAAAACTATATATGAAGAAGAGATCCCATTGCTTGTTAATGGGCACATATTGAAAATGCATAAGAGGCCTTTATCAAAAAAAGAGATCATTAACAATATCAACAAGACAGTGATGATGGTGGAGCAAGTCCCAGCTCCTCCCTCATCAGGCCACTTAAAAATAAAAAAGGAGGATTCAGGTGAAAACCTCCATGAGGCACATGAGTCCCATCTTTGGGTTGAAAACCTCGTGAGGAGGCCCAATGATGAAAAAAAATGAAAAAAGAATAAGAATATTCATGGGTGAAAAGCTTCCTTGAGGCACCCAGAGCAAACATCTAGGGTGAAAACTTCTCTAAGGCAGCCTAGGTGTTTTTCAAAAAAAAAAAAGGAGAGAAAAGAGAAATAATTGTTATTTACAAGTGGGCAAGAAAGACAATGAAGGAGAAAAGAGAAGATCCAAAGGGGACCCTGCCTCACATATATTCATCTCCTCTAATCCTCACCATGCATCACCCATCAATTCCATTATTTTTTCACTTCATTACTTCAATTTAGTTGAAGACTATGTTTTCTACAGGATCCCCTGTATTCCTATAGGATCCCCTGTATTCCTACAGGATCCCCTGAAAGCCTACAGGACGATCCTATAGGAATTATAATGGCCCGTAAAACCTATAGAAAATAATCAAAGAGTGAATGGTAGTTGGTTAGGTCCCCAAAATTCATTCTAGACATGATCTAACCGCTCACCTCGTCCATTATCATCATCCCTGCACTCGCCATTTAAAAAAAAAAAAATTAGTTTCTGCCAGTTATGAAAAAGAAAAAAAAGAATGAAAAATAGAGGAGAGTAAGAGCATTACTTGAATTTCCCTTGCTCCACACAGACTCCTACTCCCTCTATCCATTCGTTGCAGCATCCTCATAGCCCTAACCAACAACAGGATTAAGAAATTCTAAGGGAGAAGTAGCTATTGGACATCCTGTGGGAAATCCTCTAGCAGCCTATCCCACAGAATATCAATCATCAGCTATAGTTCTTCACTAGGACAATCTAGGAGCTCCATAGAAGTAGCAACATCAGGTCTTTAGTCACAGAGACCTGCAAAATCCAAGAAACCATCGACAAATATTAGAGGAGGAAGAAGAATGACAACACAACAAATAAACAACACAACATCTCTGATATTTGATAAATACAGCATGGCATCAAGACCAGAAGTAAGTATCCCATTCACTCACTCATATGCATCATTGGATCAAAAGTTGTAAGGGTTATGAGGTAGTTGGTTTATAAATGAAAAGGTGGCTAGTTAACTTGGCCACCTTCATTCAGTCATCCCATTCAAAACTGGGTGTCCTCTCACATGTGGCTGTAGTTAACTCAAATACAGAGGAGTAGGACAAGAAGTGGTTAACTATGGATTACGAGGAGTGAGAATGATGAGGTGGTAGTGGGACCAGTGGTCCAAAAATGGCAATGTACCTCTACTCCCAGCATGCCACCTCACCCCAAAAACCCATAAAGGGAAATAAAACATCGTTTACATGCATGCATGCATTCCACCTCCTCAAAAGTCCCTCACTCAAGATGATCTCATAACTCTGGCCACCCACCAGAAGCAAGGGTCCCTCATTGCGCAAGAGAATTTCTATAGGAGCGTGCATAGGAATTCCTACAGGAACAATCTATAGGAGCTGTCTATAGGATACACGGAGGCAATCTATAGGATAGGCAAAGAGGGGTTCAAGAGGGAATATCATGAGAATTTTCCACTACCACCATCATAAAGTGGTAGGATCTAAAAATCCATCCCCATTTACAAGAAAATGAAACAGAAATGCTCTAAAGATAGTGGATTTAACAACTGTGGGAGCTGAATTACATACATAGAAAACTATGTTTTCTCCTGAATTTAAAATTTTTGTGTTAGACCTCTCATTTCCTTCTCAAGCCTCACAAGTAAGATGACAAGAGGGTTTAATAGGAGAAAACCCAAAAAAACTGTGAGGATACAACAACACCCACAAGCGCTTGAAATCTTTATAAGACAATAATGGATGGGGTTTTTTGAAACATTCACAGGGTATGATGATGAGGTGGCTCAAGAATTTTCTCATTCCCTCACCCCACACAACACAATCCATGCCACTATTATAGTTAGAGGTTTCACTATAGATATCACCCTAGAGCTCATCAGAAGGTTCACCACACTTCCCCTAGGAATTCCATGGAGAAAAGAAGACAAAGCAGATAGTCAGGTGGCAAAAAAGAAATTCATTTTAGAAGGTGAAGAACCCACATAGGATAAAGATGGAGTAAGGAGGGACGGTCTACCATACCCATGGAGTGAGGTAGGTTACCAACTCATCAAATATATCTCATGTGACAGTAGATACAATGTTGTTTACGGATACCATTTTAGGATGCTTGAGGAATTAAGATTTGGGGTAGAAACACTAGTTCACCAAAGACTCATCATACCCTATTTCTTGATGCAATCACTCATAGACTCCAGCAACAAAGTAAAGGAAGGGAATTCCCAACAATTGGCTCACCATGGGTTGATCAGGATCATCATTGAGGATGCCCTCCAAAACCTCAGGATCCCTATAATATGGTCAATCTTCAAAGACTTACCAGTAGAGGATGACATCAAAACCCTCACTTATGATGTTAGTCCTTTTGTCAGTGAGGAGGAGGAAAAATAAGAAGAAGAAGATACAAAGCTAGATGGGGATGAGATGGATGAAGAAGAAAACTAATGCAGAGGAACATGATGAAGAAGAAGAAGAAGGGGGAGAAGAGAAAGAGGATGATTCTGAAACAAAAGAGAAAGAGGATGATGCTAAAGTAGAGGAGGAAATGAAGGAAGAAGCTGATGGCGATGAGAAAGAACAACAAGAGGAAGAAGGTAAGAAAGAAAAAGAGGAAGAAGCCATTGAAACATAAGGGGAATAACACAATGAGGAGTCACCTATGGTGTCTCTAGAGGACCCTAAGAGAGAGGCAACAACCGCCCTCACTACTCTCAGGACCCCAGTCAAGAAAAAATGGAAAAGAAGGAGGCAAACCCATCTATATTTCAGAACAAGAAAGAGCACAAGAATCAAACAAGGGAAGCAAAAAATATCAACAGAAATCCCTATTGAGATTGAATATTCCCCTACACCAAAAGACAAAATGCCTTCCCTTAAGTCACCATTCACCTATGTAAGGAGGCCTAGTACCAGATCAACTTCCTTGAAGGGTAAGGCCATCTTATAGGATCCACAACAAAAAATACAAGAAGCACAAAAATGGGAAAGAAAGGTAGGGGGGAAACAAGAAGCAAAAGAGGAAGACCCTGAAACAAAGGAACCAAGTCCCCAACCTAACCTAGACTCCTATTGCTAGTTTATTGAAGGAGGCATGGTGATACCTCAAAAGTGTGCCATCCCATTACTTTTTGAACTTGAGAAGAGAGTGCTAGAACCCACAGATGGATACAAATCGCCAAGTAAAAAGGGGTGGAAGACATTGGGCACATGGAATATAATATCAAGGAAATGGGCAAAGAGCTAAGTGGCTTAAGGGACAAAGAAGCGAAAATGAGAGATCAACTTGAGAGGGAAAATATAAGGCTGAGAGGACAGCTATAGGGAAAATATAAGGCTAAGAGGACAACTACAGGAAAGGGAAAACCAACTAGCATATATATCCAGCCACTCCTTGGAAGCCATCCAATGTACGATGCAAGCTACATCCTATGCTCTTTACCTCAGAGAACAATGGTTTCAATTTCAGATTAAAACACTAGCAAAAGGGGCACCATTCCATTTTAGGATCACAGGCAGTTTATTGATATTTGTGACCAAAGTAAACTAGAGGATAGGGCCAAAATGGTTGAGTTTTACTTGCACAACATGGCTCTCACAAACATGAATGTTTGGGATCCTAATGCCAAGCTAGGAGATCTATAATTAATGGCTTTGGCATCATGGATGAATCATGAGGATTCAAGGGCTGTAGAGATAAAAAATATTGGCTAGAGAGAAAAATGAACCTCTTTTCATCAGAGCTGAGCAATCAAATCCCATGGCCCTGATCAGCTCCCATAATATAACTGAAAATGATCCTCAGCTAGCACCTAAATATCTTGATGCCTAAGAGAAATCCATTTCACATTTTGAGGATATGTTTAGGCTGCTAGGAGATGATAGTATACATTCCTGCTTAAGGAGATGGAACATACTGCTACATGCCTGCTTAAGGAGATGGAACATACTGCCACACAGCTTGAAGATCAGAGAATATCATTCCCCTCAAAGGTTGAGAGATGCACTCAATAGGACACCTATGTATAAGAAATCAATGCAAAGGTTGAAGGTCAATTAGATAGGCCTAAAACTCAGTCCACCACTACTCATAGGAATGCTAGAAGGGACAAAAGAAGAGGATGAAAAGAGGCAGTGGGAAGAAGAAGAAAGGAAAGCAGCCTTGTATGAACAAGAAGAATAGACCACAACAGAGGCATGGGATGTCAGAGAGGCTACCAGAGCCATGAAGGACATGGACATTGACTAGGTTGCTCAACGGATGAGCAACACTTTTAGTAGGGGAGTGATGATGAGCCTCATCATTGGGTAATTATATGGGCCCTAATTCACCTCCTATATTAGTCAAACCAACTATTCTCACAACTTATTGCATACTTTTGATTATATTTTGTTTATCAGATCAATTAGAATTGGATATTATTCTTTGCGGTCTAATGTGCATTTAATGAAGGATTAAAGCATAAAAGAAAGGAATTTTGGCAAAGACCTTGGTCAGAACTTGAATGGGACAAGGGAGAGGAATTATAGGAGGTAAGTCATCCTCATTTACTACCCCTCCATTTGAATATTCCTCCATTAGCTCAGAGTGCAAATGACCAAATCATGAGGACTAGAAGGCAGCCAAGCAAATGAAAGTCAAAGCATCAATTTATCTTGATTTTGGGAGCTAAACCTCTCTAATTTTAAGGAAATTGTTGGAGACTTCAGATGTATAAGTAGAGAGCCATACAACCTCAATAGGATTGGGGATTTTTTATTGTAAGACTCTACTCTATTTTCGAGCTACAAGACTTGTGATAGTTTTTGATGTAATCCATGGTTTTTATAATAATAATGATTTTTGTTTTCAGCCAGCACTGAGTTAACTCAATGGCCTGAAGCTCTTCGGTTAGGGTCCAACCCTAGCAGCCAAGGATCCTCTTTATTGTACATTTATTCTAGCATAGATTCATAGTTTAATTGTTCATTTGCTTATGTAGCCACATTTCCATTACAGCAGTGTAGAGTAGATTGGTTGTGTTTTATTCCATTTGCACATTATTTGAATTAGTAGATTAGTAAGGAGAAAAATATCACCATAGGGTTATCAGCAGGTGTCTCGATCTCACCTCCTCCCTCTGGGATCACGACTTTAGGAAGAGACACTTCAACAACCCCAAAAACATAGATTTCTAGTTTATGCATGAGCTTTGGAATTTGTTATCTTGCTTCAGAACTTGGTTCATTTCATCATCATATTTTTCCATCACTATCTTTCTATAATAATATCTCACTGATATTTGCATTTCCTTCCGCACTTTCTTCATGCATAATATGGGTGATTGCTTCAAGATTTTGCATGTCGCATAGCAGACGTATTCATTTCAACGTTAACTTTATGTGCTCCAAATCTCCATTATCAATCTGTCTCGCTTGATCCAATTCATATCGCATCATCTCATGACTTTATGTGCTCCAAATCTCCATCGTTGATCTGTCTCGCCTGATACAATGGCTATCACGTCATTTGCTCACCAACTAGCTTGGTCGATCTCCACCATTGATCAATCTCACATGATCCAACGGCTATCGAACAATCTCACATGAATTCTTTCATGGCTGATATTGGATCAAGAGCATGCAATAAAAGTGGTTTTCTCCTGCTATGTGTCAGCCACTTATGCTAATCACCTAAAATTTAGCAACTTTTCTTATAGCTTTGAGGGTGCATGAGATACTACTTACCACCTACGAAGACCGCTCCATCATTCCACATGTTTTTCACCCTTTTGTTGACATGTGACTTGATGTGATCCATTCATCTATTTAATCAATCACAACGATAGGATCTTTGCTGCTCATCTTCTGTTAATCCTATTCGTTGATTGGTCCATCCATCTATTAACTTAATCTCTGTGATAAGATCTCCACCACTCATCCTCCATTAATCCTTTCATCCATCTATTAATGTAATATCCTGCAATAAGATATCCATAGCTCATATTCCATTAGTCTTGTTCGTTGATCTGACTGATCCAACGGTTCCTATGCACTACTGCTTCATTACGTCCTCCTCTCACTGATTTTGATCTTCGATTTCTCTTCCACTTGACTCCTTCTTGAGCTTTTTTCTGCATATTATTTAAATGCTGCCACTCTTGAGCTTTTATTTGGTTATTCAATCAGACTCCAACATTGTCCGATCATCGCAATACACCTCTAAGCACTGCCCTCTCTCAGATTCTTTTTGAATTCCCTACACACAATGAGTTCATTCTCGGCCTGGTCTTCTATATCAGTGGCCTTTCCTTTCACAAAAGGCCTCATAGGACCCTTCCACATGATCCAAACACTCCATAGACCTTCTAGACATCGTCAACCTCCTTCCATCCACCCACTGCATCTACAAGAACAGCAAAAAGTGAAAATAGATTTAGTTTAGTTTCCTTACTTACACATTAGTATGGTTTGATGCTCTTTACTTATATAACTTAGATAGAAGCATTAGGTAGGTATCGATTTAGCAATTATTCTTAGCATAGTTGTTTAAATGGTTAATTAGGATTTGGTGTGATCTAGCATTACATGTTGTTTTCTTCATTACTACAGAAGATTAGCTCTCTTATAATAGATTTTCTCTTCTTCCATCAAAGAATCAAGCTTCTTTTGACTCTATAGAAGTCTGGCTTGGAACCCCTCAGGTCTCTCACCAGATGAACAGTACCAACATGCATGACCTTCACTTATACTTGTGCATATAACACTGTCACCTTGAAGTTTTGTACAAACCCTGGGTTGATAAGTAAAGTTGCTAGCCCAGAAGTTGTAGCATCCTTGCTGCAATACTAGCACTCATCACCCTCAACAAAAGTGTCACTGAAAAGGGCTTTAGTGACAAACCTTAAAGCGCCATCTCTATATGCACTTACAACAACTATTTTTTAAGGATTGTCACCATATGCAACATTGGTGATGGACCTTAAAGGTCTGTCACAGGCATGACCCTCGCCAATGACCTTTCTTTTTCTAGTGCAAATTCAACCATAGATAAGATCATGATATCCATAGTAATCACTAACCAACATGTTCACATCATAAACTCATAAATAATTTTCATTCATACATAACAATTACATATGCAAGGTCAATCTAGATTAGTACAACACCATATAACAAATATGTCGGCTCATACCTGAATATCGCAACCATAACCGTCTCCATAGGTCAAACTAGGTTAACAAAATACATATAAAATCAATACCTTCAATGCAATGAACATAACCATCATGCATATGACCAATCCAAATTACAACATCAAGATCTCAATGAAATAACCCTAATCATCAAGTTAATATCACATAACAACCATAAGCTATATATCATGCTCATAAACAACATAAAACCTAATCGTCAAGCTAAATATCATATAAAAACAACAAGTTAACCTATAGCATACTCATCAACAACATATAACATGATCATGAAGTTATCTAACATAAAAAAAAAAAAAATTAGAAATTCATACAACCACAGGTTACTAACATCCTTGACTATTTGACATGTGCATATAACTACACTAGTCAACTAACATCTATCATGAATGTAACCATAACATCAAAAGACATGTGCATAAACCTAATGCATATAACAATCCTTGACTTACATACTTGCATGCCAAACATTCAATACCTATATGATGATCTATTCTTAGCCAACGTCCAATATTGCAACCTCATTATGGTGATCTGCATATCTTGTTCTATCTCAGCAAAAAAAATAGCATCATAACAACAAATATCACCATGATGACCTAAATTTCATATAATGACATCACATGGCATGTTTTCCCTACTATTCATGCATAACTATAACCAAGACTATACATGCATAACAACTACATATAGACATATAAAACATGAGTGCAAACCATATATAAACCATTTTATCTAGAGTTGAGTCATCAATCCATGACCATATCAAATAAAAAAACCATGACCTCATGAACGACAACCACAACCACCTCACGTGCACTTGATAATATGTGATCACTAACGTGCATAACAATGCATAATCAACCATATACACATGAAGACATACTCCAGGACAAAGCCTTCCACCTTCGCATGCTGACATCGCTACAACCATGATAAACACCATGCAAATGCAACAAGAACATGGACTATATGAATAAGGAACACACATGCAACTAGCATAAAAGCATGATCAACACACAACCCAAGGAGAGAGAAACCACACTTTGATACCACTCTGTAACACCCTCCTCCCACATCTACCCAAGCAACCAACTAGTCGGGATAAACATGCGACAAGAGGATACCATGATATGATTCAACCTCCTAGGTAACCTTAAGGAAATGGAATGGATATAAAATCACATACATTCATATAACACGTTCAACAAAACCCTCAAGAGACAAGTTATCCACTCAGACAGCCTTCCCCTTGGTCCCAATCTTGTTCTGGAGCTCTTAGGCCATAGTCACTCTCATGCTATGGGCAAGGGAGCAACTAGAGACCCAAAGTCATTCTCGTAGGCCTGCATGCCAGCGAATGTGGACCAAACTTGCTAGTTCTATGCCAATGACCCCAGTATTTAAGCCATGTTTTTAGACCTAAAGATGAGGCCACTTCTCATAATGGAATGATAAATTGAAATCAAGAAAAGTATAGGGAAACAATGAAGAAAAATAAATAAGCTCAAAAACACCTTAACCAAATCCCTACTAGCCATGAAAAGCATTTCATCAACCATATCATCGACATGTAACCTACATGTGTAAACAACAAAATTATGCGTAGGGATCTCATACTTATCTGAGAATCACTATGAACCATTGTCTCCTTATCATATTAGCTTCCATTTCATGCATTAGTTCATAGATACATTGATCATTCAATAACAAGTAAAAAAATTATGAGAACTACTCATGGATACTGCCATAAAACATATAAATAACCAGCATAATAGGGACATAAATACTAAAGAAATCATAGCCATATAAACCACATATAATCCATAACAATTCTCATAGAGATGCAACGAGAAATAACCTTTCATTAATAATGCAAAATCCAAACCAAGGATGGGATTTCCACATTCCAACCAACCATAAAACATCTTAGCCAAATCTCTCTTCATCCATTCACCCTCATGCCATATTCTAAGAATGAATGTGGAATCTCATAGAACGCATCAATAAAAACCCATATAGAGCTTCCAGAAGCCATCCAAATCAACCCATCAACTAGTGATTCCACCTCACAGTGAGACATCACCAAACCATCATCAGATATGTATCTATCCCACCCTTCTATGGCTCTAGAGCATTTGTTCCAACCTGACTACTAGAACTAGTAACTCAACCCATAGTTACCGCCTGAATCTAGAGCATTTGTCCAACCAAGGCTTCTAGGACTAGTATCTCAACCCACAAAAGCTTCTAGGCTTCCAAAGGGTTTGTCCAACCAGGCCTTCCAGGGCTAGTAACTCAACCCACCAAGGGCTTCCAGAGTGTTTGTCCAACCAAGACTTCCAGGACTAGTAACTCAACCCAAGCTATTACAGGGCTTCCAGAGCATTTGTCCAACTAGGGCTTGCAAGATTAGTAGCTCAACCCAAGCCATTATAGGGCTTCCAGAAAAGTTTTCCAACGAAGGGTTCCAAGAACTCATAACTCAACCCAAGCTAAGGAAGCATGAGAACCAACCAAAAAAAATAATGAAAGTAACCTATAATCACCATGACTATCTAGGAACTGACAAGGCTAGGAAATCCATTGTCGAACTAGGCAATCCTCTATGCTAGTGATATATCATAACCAGGAAACCACATGCATGTGCCACACATGGAAAAACTAGTGAAGGAAACATACATGCAACTCAATATCTACTAGAAAATTTGATGTAGTTGCTGATCCCAATGCCTTTTTACACTTTCCTTCTCTTCCTTTTCCTTATTTCTCCAAGAATCCATGTATGCCACACCCTCCAAGAGTGCTCCAAGAAAACATTAAGTATCCAAGAGTATGAGAGAGACAGAGAATAATGAGAGAGAGCTCCATCACTGAATTGACCAAGTCTCACCCACTGATCCTTAGAAGCATTTTTATTAATGAGGCTTCTATTTTCTCCATTTTCATTTATTTTCCTTCATTTTCATCCTCACCTAAAACCTATGACATTTCACCTTATTTTCTCCTAATTTTCATTATTTTCATAAATAAAATGCCAATTAATTCTTCATGCCCTTCCAAAACCTTATCCATTTCCTTTGCCAATTTCCTTTATCCATAATAAACTAAATTAACACCCCTTAGGATGTTTCCCCCACCATTCATCTTAGAATACCTGTCCCATGACCATGGCCTTATATATGTTTTGACGTGGAGTTTTACTAGGAATGTTACAGAGGTTTAATTGGTTCTACTCTTTTTGGAACTATTCTAACCCCTTCTTTAGATACAATATGGCCAAGTAATTTTGCTTCTTTAAAAAAGAAATGAGATTTATTGGGGTTCAAGGATAAGCCATACCTACTATGTTTTTCAAAATTGTGTTGCAAATGCTTCAAATCCTCTTCATTTGATTTGGAGAAAATTGTAATTCGTTCCAAATAAATTACCACAATTTTTTCTTTTTCAGCTACAAAGGCTATATCCATAGCACTCTAGAAATAATACCGGTGTTCATTAATCCAAAAGGAATCTTAGCATACATCAAATTGCCCCATGGAGTGGTAAACATTATCTTTTTCTGATCTTTTGGATACACTGAGATTTGATTATAACCTAAAAAACCATCACTCATTGATAATATAGAAGCTCCTATTACATTTTGCAAGATGTGATCCATTTTATGGAAATGATAGCTATCCTTTAGTGATGCTCTGTTTAAATTCTAGAAGTCAATACATAATAGAATCTCCCCATTGTTTTTTCTCGCAAGTACTAAATTAGCCACCCACTCAGAATATCTGATAAGAACAACTATTTTAGCTTGCAATAGTTTCTTAACTTCCTTCTCAATTGATGGAAACAATAAAGGATTAATTTTCCTCATTTTTTGTTTATATGGCTTAATCCCTCATTTCAAAGGAATTTTAGGTTGAATGATGCTGGTATTATAAGTCTTCAGACCTTCATAATACCGTGAAAATATATCAACATATTTCTTGAAAATATATACATACCTCTATTTGAATTCCTCTGCAGCATATTTTTGCAATCTCACCACCTTTCGTTGTTGCTATGTTCAAAGATTGCGGTCTCCAAGATCATGTTCTAAATCTACTTTCTTTTTATTGAAAGCAAAATCATTGGCATTAAAAAATATCTCCAAGGGTACCAAGCCTTTAGGTATGACATTATTCTTCAACTGCTTTATCTTCTAATCTCCTATGGAATCCTTTAAAATAGATGTTCTACTTGATTCACCCTCTTGAACTCCTTTTGTTTCATCCTCTTGGTCGATCTCCAAGTTCAAAAATTCACCTACCATTTCCAACAATATTTTAATATGTTTTTTTATCTTTGAACACCTACCACTACTTTACATTATATGGAATAGTATTCATGACTTCCACTTCATACTTGAGCCTGGGATTCAATGGAGGTTTAAAAGTACTAGCTGCAATTGCCAATGAATCAGCAAGTTTATTACCTTCCCTAGGTACAAATTGTATATTAAAAGCATAAAAGAAGTTATCCACCAAATCCCACACTTCATTCCTATATGTCTTAAGCCTTGTATCTTTAGCTTGACATTGATCCTTGATTTATTTAACTACTAATTATGAATCTCCAATAACAGAAATACATTGTATTCCTAATTTTTTTGCATCTTGTAAAACAAGAGTCAAAACTTCATATTAAGTAACATTGTTTGTAGAGTCAAATTATAATTTATAAGAAAAGGGTATCATATGAACTTTTGTAGAAAGAATAATAACTCTAGCTCCATTGCCTTCCTTCAAATAGGCACCATCAAAATACAACTTTGAGACTCCAGTGAATATTATCTCCTTTCTTTTAATTGTTGAAGGGAGCTATACTTCTCTATCTTCAGCAATTTCCTATGATTATTGTAACATAAAACAAGAAAAGCCATCATCTTCTTAACTATAAATAGGAGAATTACTTGAATCCTTCTTTTTGATAGTCTTTAAAAAACTGGTCTCTTGATACAACCACCTTTCTTCTTGACCAAAAACTAGAATAATAGCATAAGTGAAATCCAATTTGAGTACTCCTCCCACTTTGACTCTCCAAGATTTAGAGAGCAACATTCCAAAACGAGTTGTTATATCTACAACAATCACATCCATTACAATAATCCTACCAGGAATTTGAGTCAATGACACCACCAAATCTTTAATCAATCCCACACAATTGACCATTTTTTAGTCAAAGAAATACAAGTCTTTATAATTCTTCGTAATTTACAAGTTTAATTTCTTCATAATTGAAAGTGGCATTTGATTATGAGATGGTGTAAAATCTAACATACAATTATGAAGTATGAAAGTATACATGAGTAGAGAAATACAAAAAGATGGTGTTATCTTCTTCCTCCACATGAGGACCAAACATCACCACTGGTCTTTCCTCCTACAAATTAACTGCATCTACTGAATTGTTATCTTGTGAAATATTTATAAAGTCAGATACTTTTCTTATTATAAATAGGAGCCTTAACTAGCTTAGTTAGAGGAATTGAAATTGAAATTTTTTATAGTTCTTTTAATAAATTTAAAGAATTACCTTCTTTCACTATTTTCAATGTTCCTCTTCATATAAGTTCTGACTTGACTCCTTCTGTGAACTGACAATAGGTTTCTAAATAGATTTGTGCAACACCCTTGAATCTTTCTTGTTGTTACAGCTTTCTCCTTGTTGATTTGTACCTATTGGGATTGTATTGATCTATTTCTTTCCTTTATCAACTTTCCTTGAAGATTGTTGTTGAATTGTATGATCTATTTTCTCCTCTACACTGTCTTGGAGTCGTGACCTCTTTCTAGATCTAAGATCATATTTTTTATGCAACTCTTCTTGCATAAAATCTATAAGCTCGTTATAATATTCTTCAATTTCTTCATCATCCAAAGAGACATGATGAACCAAATTTTAATCTTCCCTTATGACTCCTTCTCCCTCTTCATCATAAAATGTAGAAACTAGATTTTTCTATTATTTAAGAGTTTGTTCCACTGCCTCCTCGAGTTCATCTTAGATGTACAGAGGTGGTTGTATATGATCTTGGTCCATTTTATCCCCTTTCATAATTTGTGGTGGTTGCCTCCTGAATTAGGGATTAAAATTTATGTTTTTACCCTGTTGAACCTATCTTGGTAGATTGTTTCCTTCTAATTCCATCTTCACGAATTTGTTGGACATATTCCGAATGGCTTTTGTCATTTAATCAAGATTTTGTTCATGAGAATCTTTAGGTGGAATAATAACCTTTACTTGTTATTTTCCTTTACCCCTAGCTTCAACTTGTTCCTTTAGTTTAATTTTCCTTGCAACAAATATTTTTGCTTCAATTTCTAGTGCATCAGTTTGGGTTTCATCTAAATTTGGAGATATCCTCTCCCTCAAGGTAAAACCAAAGTCAGAATCAGTTGCCCCTGCAAACACCACTTTTTCTCCTATAGGTGGTGGTTTTGTTTCTGTTGGCAAACTATTATACAACTTATTAAATCTCTTAATGAATTCATTTACATCTTCTTCTCATTTTTTTTTATTGCATTGAATTTAATTGAGAAATGATTGTGATCCTTCTTTTCACCCCATCTCTATGTGAAACAATTATCTAATTCCTCCTAGGTGTTTATAGAATTAGCAGGAAGTGTTTTGAACCACTTCCTTGCTTCCCCATCTAGGGACTGAACAAATATTCTCATCACTACATCTAGATATTCAACATTTAAATTCTTAGCAAATGCACAAAAAGAAGAGATATGTTTTTCTACTATTACTTACGCTTCCACTGTACACTTGGGTAATAATTTTAGATAGTCTTTGATCATAAAATTCATTGGCTGAGGAAGATTTAAAGGTTAATATATGTTCAAAAGAAAAGTTGGGATTTCCATATTTGAATTTGAGGGGGGAATAGAAGAAATTCTTGCCTGAAATACAAATGATTGAGGTGGGATAATAGAAATTGGAACTGGTTAACTGATAATAGAAACAATTTGATGTGAAACTAAAAAATCAAATGTTTTAATCTCATTTATTTCTATAAAATAAAGGGACACTGACTCAAACAAATATCCTTTGAATGTGGGTTCTGAAAAAATGTTTTGAGGGGAAGAAAAGATTTTTTGAGAAAAGTCAATATTTTTCACAACTTCTTCTGAATGAAAAGCCCTAAGAAATTGTGGAACAGAACTGGTACTAGAAGTAGATAATGTAGGGTTTGGAGCTAATGGGTATTTTTGCTTCCAAACTCTTTGAGAAATTAATATCTCTGGATCAAAAAGGATAGGAGCTTTCTGGTATGAGGTATCAAACCTTGTGTGGGTATTTTTTGGGGCCAGGACTATTTCTTGGTGAGAGACTCAACCTAAGCACTTTCTTTGTTCACCAAACAAAGAAATGACTAGAAAGGAAAACACAAGGAAAAATAACTCTGTGTCTTTAATCCCCGATAATGACACCAAAAAATGTTGTACCTTGAAAGACAACTTTTGGTTGAGGAGTTCAGTGACCAAGACAATTATTTAAAATTGTGATTAAATAAGTTGGCTATCCCATTATTTTAAAACCCCATAAATTATAATTATAAATATAGTGCCTCTTAAACTTTTATCCGAAAAACAATTATTCAAAATGGCCTTCTCATGATGAACATAATTTTAATGAAAGTGTAGTGAGAAACGATAGTGGAAAGTCTTCAACATAGGATGCTTAATGGAGAATCTTTTTTTTTTCAAATTTAGAGTAAACATGAAATTATCATGGAATGACATATAAAAGAGAGGACTGCATAATTAAGGTACTTTTAACTTTAACTCACAGGAATCTGAGTTTGCAAAACTGTAAAAGTAAAGGCCATCAGCTTCATTACTCGTTTCTATGAAGAAAAACATAAAATGAAAATAACAGGAAATACATTTTGTACTCAATAGGTGTCTGGAATAACTTTGAACACTTTATTCAAATCCACATGAATATTGAGAATACAAGTATTTTTTTCTTCTAAGGTCCAAAAATCGGAACCATCACTTCTCTTTCTGAATTCATTTTATACAAAATTTAAAAAGGACTTTTAAGGAATTATCAACTGCCAAAATTTCGAACTTCCTAAACTACTTTGGAATTAATAGTTCTTTCAAACATTATGTTTTGAAAATAGAAAACCTAAATACATCATTTCAAAAATATCTAAAAAAAAGTATTGCATGAAAAGTGGCACTGCCTCATTTAGTTATCTGAGACTCTAATGCAGATGAAGGTCCAACTTTTGCACTTTCTGTTATCGGTGACATCCATTCCCTACATCTTTCCTAGATGGTTGTATCTGAACTGGGACTCTTGACAAACCTAGTGTGTTCCATTCTGAAGTTTGTGATTATTTTGTATGTTGGTTGTTAATTTTTCATGGGGAGACATTTTTCTTTGCTACGATAGTTGAATTTTATCATTAATACAATATGTTCACCACATATCATCACTATAATATTAATATCTAAACCATTATACATCAATATGTGAAATAACATAGAAAGAAACAACACCACCATCATCATAAATGTAGCGAACATAAAAGGAATAGTAGAAGAAAGCATGCACACATATAGAGAAACCAAGATTGGTCCGAGACCAAGGAAAAATCGCTATGGGGAAAACCCTTGCAAATATTTTTCTTCTTAGATCCCCATCAAATGATGAAGAAAAAGAGAGTACAATGATCCATAACTTTATTTATGCAGAAAAACAATAATTATATTCGTAAAATAGATCTAATCATGCTAGGAATCATAATCCTCATACTGATGGTTATAATGTGTTATCAAAAACTGATGCCAATTTTTGTATACTATTGTCACTATGCCAAACACTAATGAGTACTATTCCCATGGGTCATCTCACTGCATCCTATTTCCTACTAATATTCCCATTGATGACCCAAAATAGTCATGTTGTAGAACACCTACATCATAATCTCCTTGGGTTGTACACCTCCAAGTACACTCTCAAGTCATTAGCCACATGAGGAGCGGTACGATTCTAACTAGGGTATACTCTGTAAAGACCAGGATAGGGTGATTTACAACTCCAACACTATAGGTATCAGATATGGGTAACTCCATATTGTCCAGAGATAGATAGGGCAACACCCTATTGTCTAGAGTTCCCTTAACCCCAGGAGCCCTCCATCTCATTTCCTCACCCTGGGAGATCAAACAGGGTAGGAAGAGTTGGCTCAGTGTCCTAAATTAGCATTTCCCCTCATCTGGAGGGTATGCTCTCTGAAAACCAAGATGCCTTTAAGAGAATATCTACAATCTTCTCATCTCAATAGCAGTTGTTTCTTATTCATACAAAGCATCAAATTAAATATCACGTAAGATCATATATAATCACATAAATCATAAAAGAACACCATAATCATCTTCCCTCTCAAGAAGGTTCCAACCACAAGCTTGAGCTTGTTTCAAACAGCTTCACTGTTTCAATATGTGATAGTATCTCGATCCCAACTATATATATATATATATAGATATATATGACCATGTCATATCCATATCATGCTCAAACATCTCTCTAAGGAGATTATGTATCCTACCTCATAGCTAGCCATGCTAGTAGCATCCTGAACAACCTCGATCATACTATGGACTTATCATCCAAGATATCATGGCATATATCATACTAAAGTAGCATCCAAATGTTCTTATCAATAATAATCTCAAATATCAACAATACATCTGTGCAGACACATATCATAGGAGAAACCTTTTCAAAATATAATACCTCATGAAAATATTTCAAATCATGCTCGATGGAAACTCCATGTGAGTGAAGCAACTGAATTATGAATTTATTCAAGTTCTGTGCACATCATATATATACAGATGGATGTTTAAAACAGAACATGAATGCTTCAAATGACTATCAAACACCATGTCAATTTTAGTAATATCTTTGAACTTCAAATTAGAGTATCAAAGGATTTTCATTTCTATTATACAAAGTTTTTTTCCAATAGCTTCGCAATATGGAACTTCTTTCCCAAATTCTAGAAATGATTCATTGTGTTGTGATACATCATTTCAAGCTTTGGAAGCCATATCCCTCTTATTTATATTGTTAGAGGCTCATCACATGTCACAGGTAGATCATCCAGAGATTAAATAAAAAATATAATCAGTATCAAACTCATCATCATGAATTCATCAGATAACTGTCAAATATAGGCATATATGGATTCTAAGCATAATCCCTTGATAAGCCATCATAAGGATCCTTACATAAACCAATGTTGTATCATTATATCAGAAATATCATCTCATCAAAGTTTAGAAGTAAGATCGAAATCATTATCAAAGTAATCATTATCATAGTATCAATACTTTCAACCAGGAGATGGGTAGAGCTCATATTAAATCATGAAGTTGTCATCACCCATGCATCATAAATTTGAACTTCATCAAGTCATTCTCATAATCAAAATACAAGTAATTTATGTCACTAGGTGCAAACACATGCACCAAGGATTAGTCATTTTCATATTGAATCACAATTTTTGGTACCTCAACCATTTTTCTAAGAATAAGAGGCCAATCTCCACATAGGTCATCATGCCCACATATCATTGATATAAGGGAAAATCAACAATCGTCAAATCAAATCATCAGGTTAAGTCCAAATTTGCTATTATAGAGAGATCTATAATCAAATCATATCTTATTCACGCATTGAAAGTTATTATCAAGCATCATGCCAAAACACTTTTCATATATACTAGTAATTCCAAGTCATTCCAACCTATTGTGGCATAAACATAGTGACATATCTATATGTATGTCCTGGTCACGTTTAAACACAAGTTTAATCTACATGTTCATGTTGTGGAAGATATTCAAGCTTTTCTTACTAAAAGATCTTGTTGTTATCTGAAATACATCTATGGTACTAACGTCTTCCGTGTGACCACCTGATTTCATTCACAATACTTCATTATATGATCAAAAATTTTACTCAACAATTTTAGAAACTAGTTAACAATCACAAAATATGTCGGAGACACTTTGATTATGAATTCAATAAACTTCATAAATATTTAGATGATGGTAAACAACAATCAAATATCTTGCTTGTCCCTTCAGGTTAGCACGAGAGTGACTTTAGTTGCCTGGACATTGTCTAGGCCTTAACATGCATGCATCCAAGGATGGGATCGCCTAGATCTATGACTGAAAATAGAGAAAAAAAAAACTCAATTTATGTATAGGTTGTAGATCTAAGAATTTAATGTAGATCAATACTATCCTATGCACATAAATCATACTTTAGTAGCATAGAATACAGATATTAATAAGGCTAATAATATTGAGAAGAGATTCTCCCTTTGACTGGGGATATGCAACATTCATCTTCATTCATGTAAGCAAACAGTCTCTACTTGAGTCATGCAATAGTATATATGTTAGATCATGACATAAATATTTCATCAAAGGCTTAGAATCAAAGCAATAGATAGATGCAACATCACCTTTCAAGGATTATGAACAAAATAGAAATTTATATCAACTCACTTCATCAAGTTAATATATTCATTTTAAGCACGACCATAGTTATTAAGATATCTACTTATCAATATTACGCTTAAACTTTTCACATCAAGGTTTCCATGCTCTTCATGACTAATGAAATCAGGTTAGATCATTCAATAAAGCTATATCTAAACGACAAGAGTGCCAATCATGCTTATCACAAGTATTACCAATAGACTCATATATAGGAGTTAATGAACTATCCTTTAACATGAAATTTATCATGACAAGTATCAAGAACATCGTTTACTAGAGTCAAGGTGCTAACATTCTTTATAGGATCAAGATATCCAACAAATAGATCATAGATGTTAGCAAAATATAAACTGTATCGATGTATCAACATTAGATAGCCTCATAGAATTCAACATTAGGAGTAAAATTTCATTATAGGATACATAGATCCAAGGAACTTCCATATACATGTATGAGCCATTACATAAAGAGACATTCTCATCATACCTTGGGGCTTACTATGTCAATAACTGAAACATACCATGCATACCTTGTGGTATTAGCTATGAACCTTTTCATTAGACATAGGCCTCTTGAAGCACTCTTTCATATTTTCATCAAGTACATCTTTGTCTCTTTCTAGATCTGCATTTCAAAAATTACCCTCAAGAAGGATCTACTCATCATATCTCAGTAAGGAGCTTAAAAGCATCCATATACTCAAATACATATGTAGGAAGTACAAGCAATAAACATAATCATGAAATCTCTAAGTCTAACAAGTAGGAAGCATCATAAGTCAAGAAATACTTATCTTCAATGAGAGGTGATCCTCTCCCTCTCAACCAATCTTCAAGGGCCATGAATGTTCATGGTCCATATACCGATCTTGCCTTCAAGTATCCAACCAGATCTTCTAGGGATTATCCCATCTAGGGCTTCATCGAATATTCGTCGAGTGCTTGAGCATCTTTACATAGATCTATAGTTTCACACACCAAATCTCAAGTTTTTTCCATAAACAAAGCTTTTATCTGCAAACCTAACCTCATATAATCAATCACGCCCTAATAATAAAGATTCCTAGGGTTATCTTGAAACCCTAGAATTATTTTAGGTATCACCATCCTCTTCTTGCTTCCACAAAGGTGTCATCATGAGGGTGATCTCCATGAATTTTCTTCATCACACCTCTGATACCATTTTAATTTTTCATAGGATGACATTGTTCTTTTCTATGATAGTTTCATTTGATCATTAATACATTAATTTCACCCCATATCATCATTATATTATTCATATCTACACCATTATACATCAATTTGTGCAATAACATAGAAAGAAACAACATCACCATCATAATCAATGCAGAGAAACATAAAAGGAACAGTAAAATAAACCATGCACACATATAGAGACACCAAGATTGGTCCGAGACCAGGGAGAAACCCACTATGGGGAAAACCCTTGCAAATCTTCTTCTTCTTAGATCATCATCAAATGATGCAGAAAAAGAGAGTACAATGATCCATAACTTTAACTTGGGAAAAAAACAATAATGATATTCATGAAATAGATCTAATCATGCTAGGAATCATACTCATAATCTTGATGGTTGTAATGTGCTGTCATAAACTAATGTCAACTATTGTATACTGCTATCATTGTGCTTAACACTCATGAGCATTGCTTTCATTGTCAATGATCCCAATACATATGTTTGTAGGGGAAACTAACAAATCATATATATAGATCTACATATATGTATAATAGTAGAGGGAAACTTAGATCTACCAGATCACTAAAGTCAATTAAAGCCAAGATGTCAAACCTGAGATCTAAACTTGGGTCACTCTCATCAAAACTGTTTGTCTGCTATCTAAACTCCTTGGTTGCTCTCTTGGATACTGTATGCGAGAAACTATGATTGCAAAGTCACTCTCAAGAAGCCTTCATGCATGCGACTGTGGAATAATACAAGTGAATCACAAAGTCACTCCCTTATTGTAGTTGTGCAAGCAACGAAGACATCGTGGTCGCTCCCAAGACTACTCTATCCGAGTGACCAAGGATTGAAACCTTCCTATTTGTGTCTGAACCTAGAGTCACTCACACTAAATCATCTCTGAGTGATTAGAGAGCTAGAGTCGATCCCTTTCCCACTTTGTGACTATGACTAGAGACAAAAGTGTCATGATCTATGCTGGCAGCCGAGACCTAGAAAACCCAAACTCAGAGAAAACCTTTCGCCTATGATTTTAGACCCTTTGTAAACTCCTTTCGATGTATTTGTGCAAGCCAATACAAAATAAAAGAATAGAAATATGATGATGTGCGTTCAAATGAAATTGAGGGCACTTCCTTTATAGGATTTCCTAAGGGTACACTTGGAGTTAAGGCTGACTCAAGGAATTTCTCATGTGGTTAGGGCCAACGAATTCCATAATACATGTATGAATAAAATAATTCATAACCCAAATTCTGCTTAACCAAATTGGTTGATCTTTAGGTTGATTTTGGTCCTCTATAAAAGATGATTCCAATACAATTATTATCTAGGTCATGTGAGATGTACAAGGTGGAATATTATTGTAGTTGCCAAAATTAACATTGATTTGTCAACAAAAAGAGTTCTCATTAACCATAAAAGCCAGAAATCCCTATGCATGTAATGGAGAATTGTTTCTCCATTCAACACTATTGTTATTTCATGAGTTGAACCAGTTCTTATTTTAGCCTCCACCAAGAATGTTTCATAAGTCTCCCAGCGTAATAGATTTCCCTACTGGTCCCAACATGAAGGCAAAATTTTTCTTGTTCTTTTATTAAAATCAGTATTAAATTTCATTACAACTTGTTTTACATATGTTAATTTTTCCTGTACTGCCTTCCTATATAGGTTCTTCATAATCATTTTATTAATTTCTAAAACATACGTAGTCCTTTCTTCAACTCCTAATTTCCTTAACTACTTTCAAGATATTGATTTAAGGAAATCAATCAGTTTCTTTGCAAACTCAGCTCGTTGTTCTAATTTTTGCTTATTAGCAGTGATGATGTTTTCTAGTTCTCTGATAATGATCTTCTCCTCTTCAACTATAGACAATGATTCCCAGATGTTCCTCACATTATGGATGATACCATTCCATAAAATTTCTCTCCCCTAAATAAGGGACATATTTCCTTTCACCTTCTCCTTTAGCTCTTTAATTTCTTGAGAAGCAACTTGAAAATCATTTATGTACTTTTCAGCATTCTCCTTGGACATTGCCAAGTCAATTTCAATGCATTTTATAATATTCAAGGCACTTTCATAATCCCTTTGAAATTTCTTCATCTCATTCTCAAAAATATGCAACTCAGTCATGACTCTAGCTAACTTATCAATGAGGTCTTTAGAATCTGATTATACTATAATAGTACAAACATGAGAATAAATTTTATGTTACAAAATAGAATTCATTTCCTTCAGCTTGGTGATTTCATCATTCTTCTGTACAGGTTCATCAAACAATGCTTCTTTTTCTTTTTCCACCTGTGCTACTTCTAAATCCATTGGATGCTCTATGGAGGGAATCTTCAATTTCTTCCTTATCACTTGGATTTCTTTCTACTCCTCGCAATAAATTTTGAAGAGAACTTCTATCCTCTGGATTGACCCAAATTTTAGCAATCAATTTATTTAACTCCTCATTTTGAGTGGTTAGATCTCTTGAATTTTCTTTTTCTAATTTTAATTGACTAACTACTTTTTTTAATAAAGTTTCAACTCTATTAGCAACCAAGGAAGTATTTTTCCAATCATTGTTAATCAGTTCACCAGTCTGCCTATGTAGGTTGATTTTATTAGGTAGTGGGATCTCTCTAGCATCGACTATCAAGTTGACAATCTTGAAACCTGATGAAGAAGAAACAATCAATGTAGAAGGGTGAGAAAAATATATTTTGAGTCGATTTCTCTCCAAATCCATGGAAAAAAGAAATCTAGATTGCTAATTTGAAATAAAATGAGCCTCAAATTGGGACTCTATGCTCTCTTTAACGTTCATGTTCTTTTATTCAATATAAGAATACAGTTGTTTTATCATTGAAACAAACCTATGGTCTGTCGCTTCTGAAACATGAGAAGATGGTGTACAAATAACTTCTCCTAACCATAATTGAAAACCTGAAGTAGATGATGAACTGACCCCCTCAGAGAGATTATTTTTGTTAGTACTTTTGTCTATTTCCTCCTCCAAGTCAATGATATCTTCACTGCCTCTATTTAAATTCTTCTCACTTTGATCAGGAGTTTCAATATCCACCCCTACTAACAAACTGGTTTGTCTTCCATTTGCTAGCTTATCAACATCTAGTTAAGCTTCATGTATAATGGTAGCATAATAATTTTCCACTCTCCTATGTGAAATGATATGGTGAGGGTCATATGCCAATTTCTCACCCAGCTACAAATTCATACCTGAAAGAAATTTTTGCACTTCTCCTATAGCTTGTCTGTTATTAAGAGAAAAAGGTCCTACTGTACTTGGCAATTTAAATAGGTTCCCCTTCTTTTCTAGAATAAAATGTACTTGATCCACATTTAAACTTTGCCTAAAGAATTCCAATGAAAACAATCTCATAAGCACAAATGTAGGCAGTCTATAGGGGGGAATGTCTGCTCCATATAATCTATTTTTTATATAATATTCAAATAGAAACCAATAACCTACTTTAACATCTTTCTTGAGCTAAAGAAAATATTGAGCCTTTGGTAATATGCAATATGGAGGAGAACTGTTTATGATTGAATAAGCATGTTGATAAAAAATAAGTAAGAAAGTGGATCAAGCTCTCATTATTTGCAGTACTTCTTACCATATTAGTCCAAAATATCATTGATTGTTTGTTCTTGTGAGGGTCCATGATATTCAATCCCAAATGCATGAATCTCTCAACATGAGTATACAAGAAGAGATAAGTAAGTAGAGAAGGAAATTTGAAACATCTAGTGAGGGAAATATCTATGAATTGAGAATTAACCATCTTCTACCAAAAAGCAAGTATGTCAAAAACAATTGTAGGGCTCATCATCACTCTGAACATTCCTAGGATAGATTTTTCAATACTACTTGTATCTTCCCTTCCTAATATCTTGGAAATAATTTGAAGAATATGTCTAACCTCCTTGGCAAAAGTATCCAAAGGAAAAGGAGTAGGCTCCATAGGCAAATGATTCCGATCAAGGATTAAAAAGAAAGTCAATTAAGCATAATTAGAGGTAGATAAGTCTTGAAAATTAGAAAAGAAAGTTTCCTTTGGGAAAGTAATGTAACAACTTGAGGAAGGAAAACATAATCCTTGTTGAGTCAAAAGGGAAGACACTTGAAGAATATTTTCACCTAATTTGTTCATTAAAAACATTTTTGAGGATAGAAGGCAAAGACCAACCAATATATGAATTCTAGGAACACATGGGTTTGAGGAATCATGGCAGCTAAAACACTTGACTTTACAGTAGTATCATATACAGGAGCCTCAGCTTGGTTAAGTAGAAGATGCTAATAAATTTCTATGTAATTAATTGAGCAAACTGGATCAATTATATTTGTTTTGGTTTGCATCAATGGAATATGGAAAGAAGAACTTGCTAAAATGGCATTCTTCGACATTTTGATAATCTTGGATGTTTAGAGATTTTGCACAAATACCTGAGAAGCTGTGGGTAATGGAGACTGGAGCTTCAACTTGTACAATTGGATCTAGAGAAACAATAGAAAAGAACAATGGTAAATGAAATGAGATTTTATAGAGGAAACAAAACAATGGGTAGGAAAAACAAAATTAAATGCGAATGTCAGAAATTGCAATGATGACATGGTGACAAGATGGTTGATGAGCTAGAAGATAATGTGGATGATGATGTGGTAGAGGGGTGCGATGACAAGTGGTCACAGAGTAGTGGCAGAACGACTCGATGGTGCCCATGCTCACTTGTCGATGTAATCATGCTAAGTTTCTGACATAATATGCGGGCAGACTCCTGAATGGAGAAAACCTTAGAATTCCCTCAGTAACCATTGCAATCCATCGAATTGTGGTCAAACAAGATTGAAAAAAGTCTTTATAGAGGAACTCAGAGGATCAATCCTCAAGCATGTAGTTCCATCATGTTTGCTCCATCCGATGGGCCCACCAGTATATTCCATCGTACCCAAAAAAGTGAAAAACATTAAATCATTTGTCAAGTTTAGCGTATAAGGACCAATATATATTTAACCTTAAGTCTACATATGATTGAACTCGTGCATCTTAATCCACCTTCAAAAGAAACCAAAATTTTAAATCAAAAATTCTGCCTTTTGATTTTCTTTTTCTTTTGATATATATATATATATATATATATATATATATATATATATATATATATATATATATATATATATATATATATATATATATATATATATATATATATATATATATATATATATAGATATATATATACATATATATACATTTTCTTTGAAAACATAAAAAGTAAAACAAGCTAAAACACATGCCAATAGAGATGATTATGTTTCGTAGTTTTCCCTGCAATACCCCTTAATTAAACTTCCTTTCCATCCCAAAAAAAAATTCGACAAATGTTTTTGAAAATTAAAAGCTATCGTACCCAAAGATTGTAACCATTGGACTCCTATTACAACATCAACACCACCCATTGGAATGGAAATAATTGGATTATTCAATAGATATTCTCCCATGGATAACTCGATATTATGGCACTTTCTACAGTAATTTATGGTTCCTCCATTTTCAATCATCACTTGACACTCTGGTGATGGACATAGGAATGAATTCAATTCCTTCACTATATTACAATGAATAAAATTATGGATACTACCCAAATCAATCAACAATATTACCTTTTTCCTCTTTATATGTCCTTTTATCTTGAGGATTTGAGAAGTGGTAATTCCTTCCAATGCATTACAAGATATGTTTAGATTCATTTCTTCTTTCTCTATGATTGGTTCTTGGTCTATATCTTCTTCTTTTGACTTTTCTTGTTCCTTTTCTTCCTCTTCTTCAAAATCTATGTAAATTAATTTCTTCTCAACACACTTATTACCTTTAGTGTATTTGTTATCACAACTACAACAAAGCCCCTTTTCTCTTTTTTCTTCCAATTTTTTGGTGTCAACCTTGTAGGTTGTGTAAGGCTAGGAGCAATAACGTTTCCATATTTATAGTTGTGAGTGGTAGGCATTCTTGTTTCCATAACTTTTCTTTCAATTTTTCTTGCTAACCTAAATGCCTTTTCCAATGGATTAGGTTCCCAAAGGTGAACCTCATGTTGGATGTTATGCTTTAAAGTCCCTATGAAGACATCAATCCTATGCCCCTTTGAAATATCATTTACCCTTATATTCAATTTTTGGAAGTCCTCAATGTGCTTCACCATTGAACCCTTCTATTTGAGATTTATCAATTGGATAAAGAAGGTGCTTCTCTTTGTATCCTCATAATGTGCTACCATTACCTCTATAAAAACTGACCAAGTTATGATTTTTTTACGAGAGAAAATCCACCGATACCATACAAACTAATTGTTCTAAATATAAAGTTGCAATGCGTACCTTTTGTGTGCTTTTCACATTATGGAGATTAAAATATTACTCCATCTGTAGTATCCATGTTACAGGATCCTTGCCATCAAACATTCTTGTATCGATATTTGGAATCTGGTGGGTCTTCAATCCAATGTTAGTGTCTATGAAATCATGATTAACATTTCTTTTGTTCTCATCATGAGTTTCCTCTGCTGCCTTTTCCCCATTGGGAAGCATTTCTTGTAACAACTTTGTCAAATATTTCTTCAAATATTCCATGTTTCTTTTTAGTTTTTCTTCTATACCATCGATCTTCACTTCCATGTCATTCTTCAAGCCATCCATATTAGCTTTTGTTACTTTTTTGTGAGAAAAAAATTTGGTACACTTGGTCTTGTAATTTTTATATATCATGTTGCATTTCTTCCTCTTCTTCATGCATCATAGTAGAGATTTCTAGTTGCTTAATAGATGTTTCCACTTCTTTCTTCGAGGCATTTTGAAGTCAACCAATGATATATATGCTTCATTATTCCCCTTGAATCACTTCAAAATAATTTTTCATACAAAAGTTATGGAATTTTTAAAAACAATACACACCTTTTTCTTACTTGTATGACCTCAATCTTGAAACGATTGTAAATATATAATTGTGGATCTCCCAGTTTTAAAATTGCTTCATGCATTGGCTCTCTAAGTCCTCTTTCCAATCCCATAAGTCTGATCGAGATTTGATTCTTCAAGAAAGAGTTATGCAAAATCTCCTACAATGACCTGATTATGGATTGATTTAGTAGAGTGAAGTTGTACGGGATGCCACATACCATTGTTTCAACCTTCAATCGTAAAATTGCTACAAAAAAAGCTACAATTCATTCAATTTAAGTGATGTTTTACATAATTGTAGTCCAATGCTTGAAATGCAAGTTGTGGTGGTTTTCCCTAGGTCACCTGTCTGAGAAAGAATTCGGGTGCCTGCAAAAACCCTAACTTCTTCAGAGCATATCTATGAAAATATAGCAAACCAAGATCTAAAAATTTCACACAAATCCCTCGGCAATGTCAGCTTCATGTTAAAATACTTTTTCTTCTGATGCCTCGTAGAAAATAATTTATCATGATTTTATCTAGGTCACTTGTTTGAGATAGAATTCTAGAGCCCGCAAAAACCCTAACTTCCTTAGAGCATATCTTTGAAAGTATAGCGAACCAGGGTCTAAAATTTTTACACAAATTTCTCTAATATTTCTTCTCCACATGGTAAAAATTTAGTCTTCTAAAGCCTTGTATAAAAAAATTTATAGATAAAATTCCAAGATGGCCCGTTTGAAGAAACAAAACCCTAGAATCCAAAGCTTTGATACCAAATGTTATGCATCTGGCTCACAACATAGAAGAATAGATAGATCAACGACTTCAAATTAGCTTATACAAGGGGGAAAATCCTTTACGTTACAAAATGAACAATTCCTGGATGATTCAAATGACAAAATATGATTTCTATATGTAGGCGTCTAAGGGGTTACAATATAACCAGAGCTAACATAACAATAATAATGCAAGGGCACCAAAATAACAATAGTGGGCTTCTATGGGACACAATAATAACAATATGCGGACTACATGGGCACAACAATAACAATAACAATAAAGGGGCTACATTGATAATAATATTGATGGGATACACTAGTATTATAGGGACCTAACATCTAAACATCATATATGTTTAGAAGGTACCAAAATCATCACCAAAGAAAATCATTATTGCAAGTGTAGAGTTCGAGAATCCATTGAAATAAAAAAGCACCTAAAAGCTGGAATAGAGATAATGGCATCGATATCAATAATAGTTGGTCTCTCGTGCTCTCTTTAAACCATTAATGAAACTAATATAACTAGTTTTCCCTCATTTTGTTATCCTTTTTAATACTACATAGATCATTAATTACCTTATAACATTATACATTTCTTACGTGTATACATTTATAATTTTTATTAATTAATTAATTTTGTAAAGAAAATTTGAAAATATTTTCTTAATAATATTACATATTTAATTAAATAATATAACTTTACTTATATTAATATCTAATTCTACATATTAATAATTAATAATTTAATAATTCATAAATTAATCATTAAATTTGAAATACTGGTCATTTATATACTTATACCATTCATATTCAACTAGGTCGGCTCCAACATTTTCTTTAAACATACCTTTCCACTATTTATTTGCCTCCACTCTTCATAATTTTCTCAACTTATGACAATGGACGAGGATAACGGGTCTGAAACATTGACATTAAAATCCATAGTTGTGGATCGTCCTAGAAACTCTAATAATAGAAACATGAACACTGCAACTTCAACTATTCAAGGTCCTTTGGAATGATCTTTCAGCCAAAAAATTCATTAGCTGTCAATAATAGACCAAATTTTATATTTAAGGCCCAACATACCAAATTAAAATAACTTGGCGAGGAGAGAAGGACACTTGGAAACTAGCGAACATATTCATATTTCCAGGTAGAAGACTGACAACTCAAATAGTTTGGGAATTCATATCAATATTATTCTACAACAAATTTGATTTTTCTTTATTTTAGTTTATACCTAACATAATTTTAGTTTGATATTATCAACATTTGTTATTTTATTTTTATTGGATAAAATGAGGAACAATGAGATAGGCCATGGTAATTTTCCTACTTAAACAAGGTTTTTGTAAGTAACGGGGTTGGGAATTTTTGAAGAAGAAATATTGTGTGTTAGTCTTGATTAATATATTGCTATATGCTATGTTACATATCAAGTTATGTAGAGATTCTTGTGTGTATAACATCTGGTCTATTTTTCCTCATGGTATTTAGTTTCTTTTTATGCAACATCTCTTTATCATTAAGTCATCAATACTTTGGATAAAACATTATGAACTAGAATTCCTTATGAATGCTTTGATTTATGTTATCTAAGTACTTTACATGTTTTCTACCTAAACATTTATAGGAGAATTCTTATTGCTCTATTGTGATATTTATTCCCCATATTTCGTCTCTACATCTTGATGGTATCATATCTAAGAATTTATATCCTATCTTGCATCTAATAAGGGTTGTTTATATATCCTTTGGTTAGAATCCTCTACACCAAAATTCATGCCTAATGGTCTTGGTTCTCTTATTTCCAAACCAATCTCATCTTACATATTAAATCTATCCAATTAGCTTAGCAACTAATTGTTGCGGTGACACTGGTTAGTTGAGTTCAAGGAGAGATCCCTCTCCAAATTGAAGGGCCAACTTTCAATCCAAAGTGGTTAGAAGTTACCTTAGACTTTTCCCTCTATAGCGAGGGTTTTCCTAAGTATAACAAAGTCAAACCAATAATCCAAATCTTGTCAAGCCCTTGCAACATCAACACCACCCATTGGAATGGAAATAATTGGATTATTCAATACATATTATCCCATGGATAACTCGATATTATGGCACTTTCTACAGTAATTTATGGTTCCTCCATTTTCAATCATCACTTGACACTCTGGTGATGGATATAGGAATCAATTCAATTCCTTCACTACATTACAATGAATAAAATTATGGATACTACCCGAATCAATCAACAATATTACCTTTTCCTCTTGATATGTCCTTTTATCTTGAGGATTTGAGAAGTGGTAATTCCTTCCAATGTATTACAAGATATGGTCAAATTCATTTCTTCTTTCTCTATGATTGGTTCTTGGTCTATATATTCTTCTTTTGACTTTTCTTGTTCCTTTTCTTCCTCTTCTTCACAATCTATGTAAATTAATTTCTTCTCAACACACTTATTACCTTTAGTGTATTTGCTATCACACCTACAACAAAGCCCCTTCTCTCTTTTTTCTTCCAATGTTTTGGTGTCAACCTTGTAGGTTGTGTAAGGCTAGGAGCAATAACATTTCCATATTTATAGTTGTGAGTGGTAGACATTCTTGTTGCCATAACTTTTCTTTCAATTTTTCTTGCCAACCTAAATGCCTTTTCCAATGGATTAGGTTCCCAAAGGTGAACCTCATGCTGGATATTATCCTTTAAAGTCCCTACGAAGACATCAATCCTATGCCCCTTTGAAATATCATTTACCCTTATATTCAATTTTTGGAAGTCCTCAATGTGGTTCACCATTGAACCCTTCTATTTGAGATTTATCAATTCGATAAACAAGGTGTTTCTCTTTGTATCCTCATAATGTGCTATCATTACCTCTGTAAAAACTGACCAAGTTATGATTTTTTTATGAGAGAAAATCCACCGATACCATACAAACTAATTGTTCTAAATATAAAGTTGCAATGTGTACCTTTTGTGTGTTTTGCACATTACGGAGATTAAAATATTACTCCATCTGTAGTGTCCATGTTATAGGATCCTTACCATCAAACTTTCTTGTATCGATATTTGGAATATGGTGGGTCTTCAATCGAATGTTAGTGTCTATGAAATCATGATTAACATTTCTTTTTTTCTCATCATGAGTTTCCTCTGCTACCTTTTCCCCATTGGGAAGCATTTCTTGTAACAACTTTGTCAAATATTTCTTAAAATATTCCATGTTTCCTTTTAGTTTTTCTTCTATACCATCGATATTAGCTTCCATGTCATTCTTCAAGCCATCCATATTAGCTTTTGTTACTTTTTTGTGAGAGAAAAATTTGATACACTTGGTCTTGTAATTTTTATATATCATGTTGCATTTCTTCCTCTTCTTCATGCATCATAGTAGAGATTTCTAGTTTCTTAATAGTTGTTTCCACTTCTTTCTTCGAGGAATTTTGATGTCAACCAATGATATATATGCTTCATTATTCTCTTTGAATCACATCAAACTGATTTTTCAAACAAAAGTTATGGAATTTTTAAAAACAATACACACCCTTTTCTTACTTGTACGACCTCGATCTTGAAACGATTGTAAATCTATAATTGTGGATCTCCAAGTTTTAAAATTGCTTCATGTGTTGGCTCTCTAAGTCCTCTTTGCAACCCCATAAGTCTGATCGAGATTTGATTCTTCAAGACAAAGTTATGCAAAATCTCCTACAATGACCTGATTATGGATTGATTTAGTAGAGTGAAGTTGTACGGGATGCCAAATACCATTGTTTCAACCTTCAATCGTAAAATTGCTACAAAAAAAGCTACAATCCATTCAATTTAAGCGATGTTTTACATAATTGTAATCCAATGCTTGAAATACAAGTTGTGGTGGTTTTCCCTAGGTCACCTGTCTGAGAAAGAATTCGGGTGCCTGCAAAAACCCTAACTTCTTTAGAGCATATCTATGAAAATATAGCAAACCAAGATCTAAAAATTTCACACAAAGCCCTCGGCAATGTCAGCTTCATGTTAAAATATTTTTGCTTCTTATGCCTCGTAGAAAATAATTTATGATGATTTTATCTAGGTCACTTGTTTGAGATAGAATTCTGGAGCGCGCACAAACCCTAACTTCCTTAGAGCATATCTCTGAAAGTATAGCGAGCCAGGGTCTAAAATTTTTACACAAATTTCTCTAATATTTCTTCTCCACATGGTAAAAATTTAGTCTTCTAAAGCCTTGTATAAAAAAATTTATAGATAAAATTCCAAGATGGCCCGTTTGAAGAAACAAAACCCTAGAATCCAAAGCTTTGATACCAAATGTTATGCATCTGGCTCACAACATAGAAGAATAGATAGATCAACGACTTCAAATTAGCTTATACAAGGGGGAAAATCCTTTACGTTACAAAATGAACAATTCCTGGATGATTCAAATGACAAAATATGATTTCTATATGTAGGCGTCTAAGGGGTTACAATATAACCAGAGCTAACATAACAATAATAATGCAAGGGCACCAAAATAACAATAGTGGGCTTCTATGGGACACAATAATAACAATATGCGGACTACATGGGCACAACAATAACAATAACAATAAAGGGGCTACATTGATAATAATATTGATGGGATACACTAGTATTATAGGGACCTAACATCTAAACATCATATATGTTTAGAAGATACCAAAATCATCACCAAAGAAAATCATTATTACAAGTGTAGATTTAGAGAATCCATTGAAATAAAAAAGCACCTAAAAGCTTGAATAGAGATAATGGCATGGATATCAATAATAGTTGGTCTCTCGTGCTCTCTTTAAACCATTAATGAAACTAATATAACCATTTTTCCTCACTTTCTTATCCTTTTTAATACTACATAGATCATTAATTACCTTATAACATTGTACATTTCTTACGTGTATACAATGATAATTTTTATTAATTAATTAATTTTGTAAAGAAATTTTGAAAATATTTTCTTAATAATATTACATATTTAATTAAATAATATAATTTACTTATATTAATATCTAATTCTACATATTAATAATTCATAATTCATAATTCATAAATTAATCATTAAATTTTGAATCCTGATCATTTATATACTTATACCATTCATATTCAACTAGGTCGGCTCCAACATTTTCTTTAAACATACCTTTCCACTATTTATTTGCCTCCACTCTTCATAATTTTCTCAACTTATGACAATGGACGAGGATAACGGGTCTGAAACATTGACATTAAAATCCATAGTTGTGGATCGTCCTAGAAACTCTAATAATAGAAACATGAACACTGCAACTTCAACTATTCAAGGTCCTTTGGAATGATCTTTCAGCCAAAAAATTCATTAGCTGTCAATAATAGACCAAATTTTATATTTAAGGCCCAACATACCAAATTAAAATAACTTGGCGAGGAGAGAAGGACACTTGGAAACTAGCGAACATATTCATATTTCCAGGTAGAAGACTGACAACTCAAATAGTTTGGGAATTCATATCAATATTATTCTACAACAAATTTGATTTTTCTTTATTTTAGTTTATACCTAACATAATTTTAGTTTGATATTATCAACATTTGTTATTTTATTTTTATTGGATAAAATGAGGAACAATGAGATAGGCCATGGTATGTTTCGTACTTAAATAAGGTTTTTGTAAGTAACAAGGGTTGAGAATTTTTGAAGAAGAAATATTGTGTGTTAGTCTTAATTAATATATTGCTATATGCTATGTTACATATCAAGTTATCTAGAGATTCTTGTGTGTATAACATCTGGTCTATTTTTCCTCATGGTATTTAGTTTCTTTTTATGTGACATCTCTTGATCATTAAGTCGTCAGTACTTTGGATAAAACATTATGAACTAGAATTCCTTATGAATTTTTTGATTTATGCTATCTAAGTACTTTACATGTTTTCTACCTAAACATTTATAGGAGAATTCTTATTGCTCTATTGTGATATTTATTCCCCATATTTCATCTCTACATCTTTATGGTATCATATCTAAGAATTTATATCCTATCTTGCATCTAATAAGGGTTGTTTATATATATGCTTTGGTTAGAATCCTCTACACCAAAATTCATGCCTAATGGTCTTGGTTCTCTTATTTCCAAACCAATCTCATCTTACACATTAAATCTAGCCAATTAGCTCAGCAACTAATTGTTGCGGTGACACTCGTTAGTTGAGTTCAAGGAGAGATCCCTCTCCAAATTGAAGGGCCAGCTTTCAATACAAAGTGGTTAGAAGTTACCTTAGATTTTTCCCTCTATAGTGAGGGTTTTCCTAAGTATAACAAAGTCAAACCAATAATCCAAATCTTGTCGATCCCTTGCAATTGTTACCAAATACTATCATATACTAGCTCAAGTGATCAAGTCAAGGTAAATAACATATTGATATGTATATTTCAGTTCCCTACAAACACACGATTAATCAAGACGTTCACATTCTCTATAATAAGTCAAACATTATGTAGATACCAAAAACTTCCCTACTCATAGAAACATTTTTTCTCTTCTCCATATTTGTAGGATTGTCATACTCCTGGTGCACTCCTGGTTTCATGCATAATAATTTATTTTTGTATCATAATGGCTGAATTGCACCTATAGGCCTTCTTCAATGAAATTTAGAGGCTTATAACCACACCCTTAAGACTTCTTTCCAGTAGCCAGGGCTGTGACTAGGAAAAACCTTCTATGCTCAAATCAGGATTTTCCAAAACTTCTTTAACAACGTAAGATGATTATTCATGACCATAATTCTTCCTTCAACAATCATGTGTCTTCTTTTAAAATAAGGATAGGTGTTGAGATCTCATGGAGATTTTCTCCCACTGAATGGGAAGCCACTTTAGTGATCATCATTCAAGACATCAACATGTCTATCATTGTACAATCATGCATGAGTAAAACTTTTCAATCATGAAGCCAAACTATATCAAGTTTTTCAAACATATATGCAACATATTCGTAACATATCAAAATTATCTACTTCATCATCAAATATGAACATGACATCAAAAATTGATCAAGGGTTAGTGTCAAATAATTAGGACATCTAAGAGGAGTATACTTCAAGAATCATAATCACAACATCACTTCTTTATCACATTATCCAACCATAAAGACAAGGAATTCATATTTACCACATTTTCAAATTTACTAAGCTTATTGAAACCTAACAAGAAGGTCCTGAGTATCAATCTTATTTTTATAATCTCATCATCAAGGTTATATTATCACGAGAATTAACAATAGTATCAAGTCACAATATATATAAAAAATTGTATCTAGCTTGTATATATAAAAATCAAGAAATCCATCATGTCTAAATAATAATATACTTCTCAAACATCAAGTGCACCAATATATCACATGTGCCATAAATAAAACTTACTTTCATATGCATATGAGACGTTGATGAAGTTGATATTATCATCATACCTTAGGAACCAACTTATCTTTATTGGAAGTTGTAGAACTTTCATATTGAAATTTATGGATGCTACTTTGAAAACTTTCATAAACTTTCTTCAAGTGCTTCTTTCCTTTACCAAAACCATCTCTTCTCTTCTTGCACTAGCTTTCTTTTCCTGCAACTTGGATGATTCTCAAGAATGATTTGTTGATCACATCTTATTTTATAGATTAGAAGTATTCACATGTTCAAATTTGCAAGAAGGAATAATCAAAACAATAAGTTAAAACAAGAACAGTATCATAAAGAAATAACACCATCCTAAAAGCTACTTTATTTAACAAGAGGAGATCATCTCCCTCTTGAATTGACCTTCTAGAGTCATTACCATCATTCACCAATGTAACAATGTCTCCTTCAATATTTTCAATTATCTTCATCAGCAACCAAGACCTAATTGAGATGATCCCATCTATGGTTTCTCTTAAATTTATCTCAAGGGCTAGAGAAACTTCTCATTCATCATGCTCGGGTTTCAAGATTGCAAAACTAAAGCTTTTATCATATTATGTGGTTTCTTCAAAACGCTAACCTCGTGATATCCATCAAACCCTTATAGATATATTATTTAGGATTTCCTTCAAACCCCAGTACTATTTTATGTCTCCTCCATATTCTCTTACTTCCATCAATGGTGTATTATAGGGGTGATCCGAATGACTTTTGTTTAGCCCAACTCTGATTCCATGTTAATTTTTCATAGGGCTTTATTTCTCTTTTCTTCAGATAATTTCGTTTCATCATTTACATATCAAATTCACCCCACACCATTGTAACATTATTCATATTTACAACATTATTCAACAATATATGCAATTATATAGAAAGAACAAAAACATTATCCATGCTGTGAAACATAAAGGAACAATAGATGAAAATAATTTACACATAGAGACACCAAAATTGGTTAAGACCAAGTAAAAACCCACTATGGGGAAAACCCTTTCAAATTATTCTTCTTATTAGATTTTCATAAAATATTTAGCAAAGAGAGAGTACAATTATCCATATCTTCAACCAAAAAAAACTATCTAGCAAAATCAACTAATCAACATCTAAGAGATGAACCCAACAATGCTAATAATAAAAACCCCGATTCAGAAGCCTACAACCAACTATCAATATTTTTGGTCAACTATTAAACTCTATGGTCAACTATAAAAATCAAACCTATAATATGCCTCGGTCAATTTTCATGTAATAAGGGATAATAAAGGAAAATTAAGACAAATATCATGGGACATGTATTCCAAGTTGAATGTTGGGGTAAAACTATAGTGGGCATCACTTTTGGTTTATTATGGCTATGGAAATTTGCAAAGATATTGCCAAAGGAAAAGAGGCATTAATTGACATTTAATTACAAAAATAAAGGAGAATAGGAGAAAAGGAAGGTGAAGAGACACAAATTTGCATGCTAATGAAAATAGAGGGAAAATGAAGAAAATGAAGAAAAATGAGGCATCAATAATAAAAAGGGAGCAAAGAACCAATTCACATTTTTTTTAGTTTTTGGTTGCAAATATTTTTAGAGAGAGAGAGAGCTCCAAGAAGAAGAAGAAAGTAAGAAAAGAAAATCAAATGAATGTAAAGGAGGGAAAAGGACAAGCAAAGAAAGCAAGGAGAAGGTTGGCTTACAACTAAGCAAGAGGATTTTGTACTTAATAGGTTGTATGTGTGATTTCCTTGTTGAGGTGTGAATGCATGGTTCGTTAATTTGTTTTTTTGGTTCATTTTATGTTATTGGAATGGGTTTGGCCTAGTTTGACAGTGGTTTCAACCTTGCCTTTCGATTTCCAGGATAGTTTTGGTGTGATCAGATTTATTCTTAGTTGAGCTTTGGATTGCTCGAAGTTTTTGGCATCCGATGAGGAGGTCTCAGGAAAATTCCCAAGGGTGGAGGGTGGAGATGGTTTTCTCTAAGAATTCCTTGATGGGTGTGTAGAAAGTCCTTGTAGATTCAAACTTCTTATGTAATTTTCTAAAAAAAGACTTGAATCTAATATTCTCATTAGCAAAGAAAATTAATTGATCGAGAAATCACAACACATACAATAGAAGGAATTCAATCAACACATTACATAACGATTTCCTGGGGAAATCCATAGCTAAAAACCCCTACTATCTATATACTGCATTAGTCATAAAATGTGAGAATATTACAATTCTTTTCTCAAGACAGAGCAACCTCTGCACTATCCCTATTTGCCTCACAACTTCCTAGACAAGCCTTGGCCAATAATTAACCAATTTTCAACACCATTTTTATTCTTGCCCAAGTCCCTATTTCCTTTCATTGTTTCCTAGGGAATTAGCCCCTATTAATTAGGGAAATTCCTCAATTTGAATTCTGCAATACATCATAGGTCTTCCTATGAATGCATGCACCACCTATACAATTTGGATGATTATACAATCGATAGTATACTACACTTGGACTCCAATATCAAGTAGGTAACTCTCATATCACACATGCATGAATTATTTATCATTTAATTATCAGCTAATTGGTTGAACACAAAATTTTCACCCCACTTTTAGACCTCCTACTAGTTCTTCCATCAGTTGGAACTAGTTTAACTGACTTTAACTCAATTAAACTGAGTTAACTAATTACAACTCAAAATAAACTTAACCATGGCTTCTATAAAGTAGGAGACACTCTACATGACTCAAGTTAGACCATCAACTTGAAATAACATAACCAAATTAACCAAATTAACTTAGTTAACTTGTACAAGTTGTCTTGTGATGTGGAATTACAAATTTTCTCCTAATTTAATTCGAGGGAACATTAAATTAGGATTTTTTTTGTTGCATTCTAAACACTCCCTCTCAAAAAGAAAGAGATTATCAGATACCCCAATCCTTCCTCTTTGTAACTCAAAATTTCCTCTTGACAGTGACTTAATAAATATATTCACATCATGTTCCTCTGTAGGAGTGTACTCTAGCAACATGATCCACCTCTACACACAATATCTGAGATGGTGATAGTACGCGTTGATATGTTTTGATGTATCATGGAAAACACAATTCTTAGAGAGTTTGATACAACTACAATTGTCACAGTAATCGCTGTAGGATCCATTTGCTAACCGAATAACCCAGCAACGATCTTCCTAATCTAGATAGCCTCACAAGTTGCTTGCCTAACATTCATGTACTTTGCTTCTGGTGAACTGAGTGCAACTGAACTTTGCTTCTTATTGTACCAAGAAGTTGTTGATGACCTTCAATAATCCCCCTGACATCCTCTTCCTGTCTGATCGATTCCCTGCCTCATTTGTATTTTTGAAGCCTTACAACTTCACTCCCTTTGTTCTTCTATATAAGAGACTAAATTGACATGTTTAGCTACCTTCCAATAAAGTTTGGTTGGTTTAACCATTGCTTGACTAAGTTGGTTAACTACAAAACACATATCTGGTCCTGTGTTCACCAAATACAGAAGTGAATCCACAAGCTTCTTATAAATAATAGCCTCCACTACTTTCCCTGAAGTAGCATCTTCCTTCCTCCAATTCCCTACCAAAGGAGTCTCCATGGGTTTGTTTCTCTCCATGTGAAACTTCTTTAGTATCTCATTGGCATACTTTCCCTAAGAGATAAAAATTTCCCAATCTCCTTGCCATACTTCCATACCGAGGAGATAATTTACAAGATTCGATCCTCTTTGCAATATTTGACCAGATTCTCATCACTTGTTAGAATTAAAACATCAACATATAATACTATAATCAATAATTTACCTTCAACCAAAATATGGTAAAGGTTCATATTTGCTTCACTTTTGGTGAAGCCCATCTTGGTGAAATAGTTGTCAATCCTAGTGTGCCAAGCACGAGGTGATTTTTTCAATCCATAGAACACTTGCTTTAGTCTGCACACATGTGACTCTCTATCAAAGGTCTCAAATCCTTCTTGTTTCTCAATGTACAACTCTTACTCAATCACTCCATTAAGGAATGTTGTCTTCACATCCATATGATGTATATTCCACCCCATCTGTGTTGCAAGAGATAGAATTGATCTGTGTCAAGCCCTAGAATTGTTGTACTTAATGCACCTTTTTATTCATATGATGCTCTATGTATTCCCTTGTTTTAATAGTTTATGAATGCTTTCTACATTATTTTAATGCAATAGTAAATATTTTTGCTTGGGTTGTATTTTATATAAGAATAACTTCATTATATGCATGTCTAGGATTAATGTTCATTAAAATGTTGTTAATGTAGATTGTCTTGTTCTTGCATCACATAGGAATCCCACACCAAGTATATGTGGACCACTTTGTCATTCAAAATTTCCACAAAGGAAAATGCTATATGGTAGTACAAAAACGTGTTTGGAATTATTTTGGATCCTTTTCGATAGTTAGGGGTGGAATTATCTTTCATTGACCTATTCCTCCACTAAAGAGAAACATTCATACATTAGAGAGCAACCAATTTGGGGACTTCATACATCAACACATTTTTGGAAAAATATGGAAATCTTTAGTTAGAGATTTTGCTTGAGCACCTACACATCATTAAAATTGCACCTAGTCTGTAGAGATCATTTTTTAGAGAATAATTACTGCTTCAACAACAAATTCGGTTGTTTCCAAACTGCCTAATTTGGTCTCAAATTTCATGACTATGAAGAAGAATCGTCGAAATCTAGAACACGGGTTTTTTTTCCAGTATCGCAAAATGATTCAGCCTCAAATGGTTTTCTAAAATTCATCATGGTTTGGGAGATCTAAAGGAGTCTTTGAGGTGGATTTCTTAAAAATCAGGTAAAACCTAGAATTGCAAAAGTATCCATATAGTCAACTTTGTGCATGATTTCTGATGAAATGGAGTTGAATGAGAAAATTCGAAGAGAGGGTTTTGTTGAAAACATGAAAGTTTAGGTTTCCTCCAAATATGTTACCAAAATTGACCATCACCAAGAATATATGAAAATATATTTGAGGCCAATTTGTTAAAAATATATAATTTTCCAGAATTAAGAAAAATGGTTGGTAGAGCAAGAATTTGCCTTGTAAATTTTATAGAAGGCTTAGCCATGGACTATGTAAGGGAGGATGTTATTATAAACTTACAGTTTTGTTCTGGAAATGTAGCATATGGCCTAGGATGTAAAAGATTGATTCAATGTTAATAAAAAAATGTTGATGCTAGGTTTTTCTAATCATTTCTATTGTGTTTCATCATTATTTGATCTTTGTAATTTCAGCTCTTAAAGGAGAGTGAGATTTGTACTAGTAGGTCCCACTAGAATGACTCAACATCCCTCTGATTGTATAATAGTTGTGTGAATTTGTAGATATGTTTATGGTGTAAGTTTTGTTAAAAGATTGATGTGTACACTATTGCAATTTCTTTTCAAAGCTTCAAGATTTAGGGTTGTGTGTTTGAGATTTTTTTTATGTTTTTTCTACTAATTTCATAGCTCTTTAATTTGTATTGGTTTCATATATAGATCTAGGTATTTTTGACACTAGAGTTGCAGATCCATTATATCCTTTAAGTCCTCTATCATAACATAACTACAACAAATATGTCATATTCAAATCCTCTTGTTGAATATTGTGCCTATGGTTTAGAAGCATTCAATGTGATCATTGTTTAATATTGAAAGTGTTAACAAGTCTTGAAAATCACAGTGATTTTATTTGCCTCCATTGGACTGAGGCTTGATTGATAAAGTAAAACCATAGTGCAGATTTAAGGTTACTTGGAGTCAATAGATGAACCTAGATTTTGAATGCAAACCCTCGGACAATATTTCATCCTGTTTCTATTATTGTGAGAGCAAAGTATGCATAATTTATTATTGTGTATGTTTGGTTTATCAAGGTTGCATTTTCTGGTTGTTGATTTGATTTACACAACCTACACTTGTAATCATTGAAACAATGGTTTAAAAGTTATGGAGTTGCAATATGTGATGAATAATGATTGTAGAGAAGGCTATTGGATGAAGGACGTTTAGATCATTTAAATTGTATAATTGTGGCTTTGTTTTGGATAATTATATGTAGTACATTGGATTATAACACTAAAATTCAAAAGTGTGTCTTTTTCTCCAAGTTGTCTTTCCTGTACCAACGTTAATAACTTAAATCAACAGATAGTTGTTATTTCCTTTTCATGCACACATTGTTTTCTTATATAGTTGATGCATTAGGTTATGTTGATTGCACTTTAGGTGGATATTTAGTTGCATTGTTTACATTAGTACAAGAATCTGAGATTGGAATTGATATAGTGCAAGAGCTTGAATAGAGATTTTATTTTATTTAAGAATCTTGTTTGGAATTAGTAGAGCTTGGATTGCTTAAGGTTTGGATAATCTTTACATTTTCTTGGTTAATGCTCATGTTTCTAGCTAATTAATAGTTAGGGTTTGCTTCTTGATTTCCAAAGATTTAGGATTTTCCAATAACTAGGGTTTGTTTACAATTGTTACTAGAATTGCAGGATTGGTGTTTGAAAAAATTATGGTTTTACTTCTAATGATTTTTTTGGGTATAGGAATTAACTAGTGCAGGTATACAAAGGTGTGAGAATTTTCTACACAAACTAGGTTTTTGTTTTGTAGGTTACTGAAGTCTCTCCCTAGCATTTCTAGTGCTGCGTCTCGAAGTTCATGAACTGTCGGATTGAAAATTAAATGTTGGTACATTAATCCACCATATAATATGCCCAAAATTTTCGTGTCATTGCAAGGGAGGCACTTAGGGGATTGACCTTCGTGACCCACTACATTTGTCTTGCTATTTCACCCAAAGATTGTAACCATTGGACTCCTAGTACAACATCAACACCACCCATTGGAATGGAAATAATTGGATTATTCAATACATATTCTCCCATGGATAACTCGATATTATGGCACTTTCTACAGTAATTTATGGTTCCTCCATTTTCAATCATCACTTGACACTCTGGTGATGGATATAGGAATCAATTCAATTCCTTCACTATATTACAATGAATAAAATTATGGATACTACCCGAATCAATCAACAATATTACCTTTTTCCTCTTGATATGTCCTTTTATCTTGAGGATTTGAGAAGTGGTAATTCCTTCCAATGCATTACAAGATATGGTTAGATTCATTTCTTCTTTCTCTATGATTGGTTCTTGGTCTATATCTTCTTCTTTTGACTTTTCTTGTTACTTTTCTTCCTCTTCTTCACAATCTATTTAAATTAATTTCTTCTCAACACACTTATTACCTTTAGTGTATTTGTTATCACAACTACAACAAATCCCCTTTTCTCTTTTTTCTTCCAATTTTTTGGTGTCAACCTTGTAGGTTGTGTAAGGCTAGGAGCAATAACGTTTCCATATTTATAGTTGTGAGTGGTAGGCATTCTTGTTTCCATAACTTTTCTTTCAATTTTTCTTGCTAACCTAAATGCCTTTTCCAATGGATTAGGTTCCCAAAGGTGAACCTCATGTTCGATGTTATCCTTTAAAGTCCCTATGAAGACATCAATCCTATGCCCCTTTGAAATATCATTTACCCTTATATTCAATTTTTGGAAGTCCTCAATGTGCTTCACCATTGAACCCTTCTGTTTGAGATTTATCAATTGGATAAAGAATGTGTTTCTCTTTGTATCCTCATAATGTGCTACTATTACCTCTGTAAAAACTGACCAAGTTAGGATTTTTTTACGAGAGCAAATCCACCGATACCATACAAACTAATTGTTCTAAATATAAAGTTGCAATGTGTACCTTTTGTGTGTTTTTCACATTATGGAGGTTAAAATATTACTCCATCTGTAGTATCCATGTTACAGGATCCTTGCTATCAAACTTTCTTGTATCGATATTTGGAATATGGTGGGTCTTCAATCGAATGTTCATGTCTATGAAATCATGATTAACATTTCTTTTGTTATCATCATGAGTTTCCTCTGCTACCTTTTCCCCATTGGGAAGCATTTCGTGTAACAACTTTGTCAAATATTTCTTCAAATATTCCATGTTTCCTTTTAGTTTTTCTTCTATACCATCGATCCTAGCTTCCATGTCATTCTTCAAGCCATCCATATTAGCTTTTGTTGCTTTTTTGTGAGAGAAAAATTTGATACACTTGGTCTTGTAATTTTCATATATCATGTTCCATTTCTTCCTACTCTTCATGCATCATAGTAGAGATTTCTAGTTGCTTAATAGGTGTTTCCACTTCTTTCTTCGAGGCATTTTGAAGTCAACCAATGATATATATGCTTCATTATTCCCTTTGAATCACTTCAAACTGATTTTTCAAACAAAAGTTATGGAATTAAAAAAAAAAATACACACCTTTTTCTTACTTGTACGACCTTGATCTTGAAACGATTGTAAATATATAATTGTGTGACTCCAAGTTTTAAAATTGCTTCATGCATTGGCTCTCTAACTCCTCTTTCCAACCCCATAAGTCTGATCAAGATTTGATTCTTCGAGAAAGAGTTATGCAAAATCTCCTACAATGACCTGATTATGGATTGATTTAGTAGAGTGAAGTTGTACGGGATGCCACATACCATTGTTTCAACCTTCAATCATAAAATTGCTACAAAAAAAGCTACAATCCATTCAATTTAAGCGATGTTTTACATAATTGTAATCCAATGCTTGAAATGCAAGTTGTGGTGGTTTTCCCTAGGTCACCTGTCTGAGAAAGAATTCGGGTGCCTGCAAAAACCCTAACTTCTTTAGAGCATATCTATGAAAATATAGCAAACCAAGATCTAAAAATTTCACACAAAACCCTCAGCAATGTCAGCTTCATGTTAAAATATTTTTTCTTCTGATGCCTCGTAGAAAATAATTTATGATGATTTTATCTAGGTCACTTGTTTGAGATAGAATTCTGGAGCCCGCAAAAACCCTAACTTCCTTAGAGCATATCTCTGAAAGTATAGCGAACCGGGGTCTAAAATTTTTACACAAATTTCTCTAATATTTCTTCTCCACATGGTAAAAATTTAGTCTTCTAAAGCCTTGTATAAAATTTTTTATAGATAAAGTTCCAAGATGGCCCGTTCGAAGAAACAAAACCCTAGAATCCAAAGCTTTTATACCAAATTTTATGCATCTGGCTCACAACATAGAAGAAGAGATATATCAACGACTTCAAATTAGCTTATACAAGGGGCAAAATCCTTTACGTTACAAAATGAACAATTCTTGGATGATTCAAATGACAAAATATGATTTGTATATGTAGGCGTCTAAGGGGTCACAATATAACCAGAGCTAACATAACAATAATAATGTAAGGGCACCAAAATAACAATAGTGGGCTTCTATGGGACACAATAATAACAATATGGGGACTGCATGGGCACAACAATAACAATAACAATAAAGTGGCTACATTGATAATAATATTGATGTGATACACTAGCATTATAGGGACCTAACATCTAAACATCATATATGTTTAGAAGATACCAAAATCATCACCAAAGAAAATCATTATTATAGGTGTAGAGTTAGAGAATCCATTGAAATAAAAAAGCACCTAAAAGCTTGAATAGAGATAATGGCATGGCTATCAATAATAGTTGGTCTCTCGTGCTCTCTTTAAACCATTAATGAAACTAATATAACCATTTTTCCCTCACTTTCTTATCCTTTTTAATACTAGATAGATCATTAATTACCTTATAACATTATACATTTCTTACGAGTATACATTTATAATTTTTATTAATTGATTAATTTTGTAGAAAATTTGAAAATATTTTCTTAATAATATTACTTATTTAATTAAATAATATAACTTTACTTATATTAATATCTAATTCTACATATTAATAATTCATAATTCATAATTCATAAATTAATCATTAAATTTGGAATCTTGATCATTTATATACTTATACCATTCATATTCAACTAGGTAGGCTCCAACATTTTCTTTAAACATACCTTTCCACTATTTATTTACCTCCACTCTTCATAATTTTCTCAAGTTTTGACAATGGACGAGGATAACGGGTCTGAAACATTGACATTAAAATCCATAGCTATGAATCATCCTAAAAACTCTAATAATAGAGACATGAACACTGCAACTTCAACTATTCAAGGTCCTTTGGAATGATCTTTCAACCAAAAAATTCATTAGCTGTCAATAATAGACCAAATTTTAGATTTAAGGCCCAACATACCAAATTAAAATAACTTGGCGAGGAGAGAAGGACACTTGGGAACTAGCGAACATATTCATATTTCCAGGTAGAAGACTGACAACTCAAATAGTTTGAGAATTCGTATCAATATTATTCTACAACAAATTTGATTTTTCTTTATTTTAGTTTATACCTAACATAATTTTAGTTTGATATTATCAACGTTTGTTATTTTAGTTTTATTGGATCAAATGAGGAACAATGAGATAGGCCATGGTAATTTTCCTACTTAAACAAGGTTTTTGTAAGTAACAGTGGTTGGGAATTTTTGAAGAAGAAATATTGTGTGTTCGTCTTGATTAATATATTGTTATATGCTATGTTACATATCAAGTTATGTAGAGATTCTTGTGTGTATAACATCTGGTCTATTTTTCCTCATGGTATTTAGTTTCTTTTTATGCGACATCTCTTGATCATTAAGTCATCAGTACTTTGGATAAAACATTATGAACTAGAATTCCTTATGAATGCTTTGATTTATGTTATCTAAGTACTTTACATGTTTTCTACCTAAACATTTATAGGAGAATTCTTATTACTCTATTGTGATATTTATTCCCCATATTTCATCTCTACATCTTCATGGTATCATATCTAAGAATTTATATCCTATCTTGCATCTAATAAGGGTTGTTTATATATATGCTTTGGTTAGAATCCTCTACACCAAAATTCATGGCTAATGGTCTTGGTTCTCTTATTTCCAAACCAATCTCATCTTACACATTAAATCTAGCCAATTAGCTTAGCAACTAATTGTTGCGGTGACACTGGTTAGTTGAGTTCAAGGAGAGATCCCTCTCCAAATTGAAGGGCCAGCATTCAATACAAAGTGGTTAGAAGTTACCTTAGATTTTTCCCTCTATAGCGAGGGTTTTCCTAAGTATAACAAATTCAAACCAATAATCCAAATCTTGTCAAGCCCTTGCAATTGTTACCAAATACTATCATATACTAGCTCAAGTGATCAAGTCAAGGTAAACAACATATTGATATGTGTGTTTCAGTTCCCTACAAAAACATGATTAATCAAGACGTTCACATTCTCTATAATAAGTCAAACATTATGTAGATACCAAAAAATTCCCTACTCATAGAAATGCTTTTTCTTGTCTCCATATTTGTAGGATTGTCATACTCGTGGTGCACTCCTAGTTTCATGCATAATAATTTATTTTTGTATCATTATGGCTGAATTGCACCTACAGGCCTTCTTCAGTGAAAGTTAGAGGCTTATAACCACACCCTTGAGACTTCTTTCCAGTAGCCAGGGCTGTGACTAGGAAAAACCTTCTATGCTCAAATCAAGATTTTCCAAAACTTCTTTAACAACGTAAGATGATTATTCATGACCATAATTCTTTCTTCAACAATCATGTGTCTTCTTTTAAAATAATGATAGGTGTTGAGATCTCATGGAGATTTTCTCCCACTGAATGGGAAGCCACTTTAGTGATCATCATTCAAGACATCAACATGTCTATCATTGTACAATCATGCATGAGTAAAATGTTTCAATCATGAAGCCAAACTATATCAGGTTTTTCAAACATATATGCAACATATTCGTAACATATCAAAATTATCTACTTCATCATCAAATATGAACATGACATCAAAAATTGATCAAGGGTTAGTGTCAAATAATTAGGACATCTAAGAGGAGTATACTTCAAGTATCATAATCACAACATCACTTCTTTATCACATTATCCAACCATAAAGACAAGGCATTCATATTTACCACATTTTCAAATTTACTAAGCTTATTGAAACCTAACAAGAAGGTCCTGAGTATCAATCTTATTTTTATAATCTCATCATCAAGGTTATACTATCACGAGAATTAACAATAGTATCAAGTCACAATATATATAAAAAATTGTATCTAGCTTGTATATATAAAAATCAAGAAATCCATCATGTCTAAATAATAAGATACTTCTCAAACATCAAGTGCAGCAATATATCACATGTGCCATAAATAAACTTACTTTCATATGCATACGAGACGTTGATGAAGGTGATATTATCATCATACCTTAGGAACCAACTTATCTTCTAATCTTGCAGCTAAATCATAACATTGGAGTGATACACTACAGATGCCTTGCAGTATTCATATACCTTTGTCACTTGTTGCTCGTTTTTTTATTGGAAGTTGTAGAAATTTCATATTGAAATTTATGGATGCTACTTTGAAAACTTTCATAAACTTTCTTCAAGTGCTTCTTTCCTTTTCCAAAACCATCTCTTCTCTTCTTGCGCTAGCTTTCTTTTCCTGCAACTTGGACGATTCTCAAGAACGATTTGTTGATCACATCTTATTTTATAGGTTAGAAGTATTCACATGTTCAAATTTGCAAGAAGGAATAATCAAAACAATAAGTTAAAACAAGAACAGTATCATAAAGAAATAACATCATCCTAAAAGGTACTTTATTTAACAAGAGGAGATCATCTCCCTCTTGAATGGACCTTATAGAGTCATTACTATCATTCACCAATGTAACAATGTATCCTTCAATATTTTGAATTATCTTCATTAGCAACCAAGACCTAACTGAGATGATCCCATCTATGGTTTCGCTTAAATTTATCTCAAGAGATAGAGAAACTTCTCATTCATGATGATAGGGTTTCAAGATTTCAAAACTAAAGATTTTATCATATTATGTGGTTTCTTCAAAACACTAACCTCATGATGTCAATCAAACCCTTATAGCTATATTATTTAGGGTTTCCTTCAAACCCCAGTACTATTTTAGGTATCCTCCATATTCTCTTACTTCCATCAATTGTGTATTTATAGGGGTGATCTCAATGACTTTTGTTTAGCCCAACTCCGATTCCATGTTAATTTTTCATAGGGCTTTATTTCTCCTTTCTTCAGATAATTTCATTTCATCATTTACATATCAAATTCACCCCACACCATTGTAACATTATTCATATTTACAACATTATTCAACAATATATGCAATTATATAGAAAGAACAATAACATTATCCATGTTGTGAAACATAAAGGAACAATAGATGAAAATAATTTACACATAGAGACACCAAGATTGGTTAAGACCATGTAAAAACCCACTATGGGGAAAACCCTTTCAAATTCTTCTTCTTATTAGATTTTCATAAAATATTTAGCAAAGAGAGAGTACAATTATCCATATCTTCAACCAAAAAAACTATTTAGCAAAATGAACTAATTAACATCCAAGAGATGAACCCAACAATGCTAATAATAAAAACCCCGATTTAGAAGCCTACAACCAACTATCAATATTTGTGGTCAACTATCAAACTCTATGGTCAACTATAAAAATCAAACCTATAATATGCCTCGGTCAATGTTCATGTAATAAGGGATAATAAAGGAAAATTAAGACAAATATCATGGGACATGTATTCCAAGTTGAATGTTGGGGTAAAACTATAGTGGGCATCACTTTTGGTTTATTATGGCTATGGAAATTTGCAAAGATATTTCCAAAGGAAAAGAGGCATTAATTGGCATTTAATTACAAAAATAAAGGAGAATAGGAGAAAAGGAAGGTGAAGAGACACAAATTTGCATGCTAATGAAAATAGAGGGAAAATGAAGAAAATGAAGAAAAATGAGGCATCAATAATAAAAAGGGAGCAAAGAACCAATTCACATTTTTTTTTAGTTTTGGCTTGCAAATATTTTTAGAGAGAGAGAGAGCTCCAAGAAGAAGAAGAAAGTAAGAAAAGAAAATCAAATGAATGTAAAGGAGGGAAAAGGACAAGCAAAGAAAGCAAGGAGAAGGTTGGCTTACAACTAAACAAGAGGATTTTGTACTTAATAGGTTGTATGTGTGATTTCCTTGCTGAGGTGTGAATGCATGGTTCGTTAATTTGTTTTTTTGGTTCATTTTATGTCATTGGAATGGGTTTGGCCTAGTTCGACAGTGGTTTCAACCTTGCCTTTCCATTTCCAGGATAGCTTTGTTGTGATCAGTTTTATTCTTAGTTGAGCTTTGGATTGCTCGATGTTTTTGGCATCCGATGAGGCGGTCTCAGGAAAATTCCCAAGGGTTGAGGGTGGAGATGATTTTCTCTAGGAAGGCCTTGATGGGTGTGTAGAAAGTCCTTGTATATTCAAACTTCTTATGTAATTTTCTAAAAAAAGACTTGAATCTAATCTTCTCATTAGCAAAGGCTATTAATTGATCGAGAAATCACAACACATACAAGAGAAGGAATTCAATCAACACATTACATAATGATTGCCTGAGGAAATCCATAGCTAAAAACCCCTACTATCTGTATACTGCATTAGTCATAAAATATGAGAAGATTACAATTCTTTTCTCAAGACAGAGCAACCTCTGCACTATCTCTATTTGCCTCACAACTTCCTAGACAAGCCTTGGCCAATAATTAACCAATTTTCAAAACCATTTTTATTCTTGCCCAAGTCCCTATTTCCTTTCATTGTTTCCTAGGGAATTAGCCCCTATTAATTAGGGAAATTCCTCAATTTGAATTTTGCAATACATCATAGGTCTTCCTATGACTGCATGCACCACCTATACAATTTGGATGATTATACAATTGATAGTACACTACCCTTGAAATCCAATATCAAGTAGGTAACTCTCATATCACACATGCATGAATTATTTATCATTTAATTATCAGCTAATTGGTTGAACACAAAATTTTCACCCCACTTTTAGACCTCCTACTAGTTCTTCCATCAGTTGGAACTAGTTTAACTGACTTTAACTCAATTAAACTGAGTTAATTAATTACAACTCAAAATAAACTTAACTAGGGCTTCTATAAAGTAGGAGACACTCTACATGACTCAAGTTAGACCATCAACTTGAAATAACATAACCAAATTAACCAAATTAACTTAGTTAACTTGTACAAGTTGTCTTGTCATGTGGAATTACAAATTTTCTCCTAATTTAATTCGAGGGAAAATTAAATCAGGATTTTTTTTGTTGCATTCTAAACACTCCCTCTCAACAAGAAACAGATTATCAGATACCCCAATCCTTCCTCTTTGTAACTCAAAATTTCCTCTTGACAGTGACTTAATAAATATATTCACATCATGTTCCTCTGTAGGAGTGTACTCTAGCAACATGATCCACCTCTACACACAATATTTGAGATGCTAATAGTACACGTTGATATGTTTGGATGTATCATGGAAAACACAATTCTTAGAGAGTTTTATAGAACTCCAATTGTCACAGTAATCGCTGTAGGATCCATTTGCTAACTGAATAACCCATCAACGATTTTTCCTAATCTAGATATCCTCACAAGTTGCTTGCCTAACATTCATGTACTCTGCTTCTGGTGAACTGAGTGCAACTGACCTTTGCTCCTTGTTGTACCAAGAAGCTGTTGATGACCTTCATTATTCCCCCTGACATGCTCTTCTTGTCTGATCGACTCCCTGCCTCATTTGTATTTTTGAAGCCTTACAACTTCACTCCCTTTGTTCTTCTATATAAGAGACTAAATTGACATGTTTAGCTACCTTCCAATAAAGTTTGGTTGGTTTAACCATTGCTTGACTAAGTTGGTTAACTACAAAACACATATCTGGTCCTGTGTTCACCAAATATAGAAGTGAATCCACAAGCTTCTCATAAATAATAGCCTCCACTACTTGCCCTGAAGTAGCATCTTCCTTCCTCCAATTCCCTACCAAAGGAGTCTCCATGGGTTTGTTTCTCTCCATGTGAAACTTCTTTAATATCTCATTGGCATACTTTCCCTGAGAGATAAAAATTTCCCAATCTCCTTGCCATACTTCCATACCAAGGAGATAATTTACAAGATTCGATCCTCTTTGCAATATTTGACCAGATTATCATCACTTGTTAGAATTAAAACATCAACATATAATACTATAATAAATAATTTACCTTCAACCAAAATATGGTAAAGGTTCATATTTTCTTCACTTTTGGTGAAACCCATCTTGGTGAAATAGTTGTCAATCCTAGTGTGCCAAGCACGAAGTGATTTTTTCAATCCATAAAACACTTGCTTTAGTCTGCACACATGTGACTCTCTATCGAAGGTCTCAAATCCTTCCGGTTGCTCAATGTACAACTCTTACTCAATCACTCCATTAAGGAATGTTGTCTTCACATCCATATGATGTATATTCCACCCCGTATGTGTTGCAAGAGATAGAATTGATCTGTGTCAAGCCCTAGAATTGTTGTACTTAATGCACCTTTTTATTCATATGATGCTCTATGTATTCCCTTGTTTTACTAGTTTATGAATGCTTTCTACATTATTTTAATGCAATAGTAAATATTTTCGCTTGGGTTGTATTTTATATAAGAATAACTTCATTATATGCATGTCTAGGATTAATGTTCATTAAAATGTTGTTAATGTAGATTGTCTTGTTCTTGCATCACATAGGAATCCCACACCAAGTATATGTGGACCACTTTGTCATTCAAGATTTCCACAAAGGAAAATGCTAGATGGTAGTACAAAAATGTGTTTTGAATTATTTTGGATCCTTTTCGATAGTTAGGGGTGGAATTATCTTTCATTGACCTATTCCTCCACTAAAGAGAAACATTCATACATTAGAGAGAAACCAATTTGGGGACTTCATACATCAACACATTTATGGGAAAATCTAGAAAGCCTTAGTTAGAGATTTTGTTTGAACACCTACACATCATTAAAATTGCACCTAGTCTGTAGAGATCATTTTTTAGATAATAATTAATGCTTCAACAACAAATTCGGTTGTTTCCAAACTGCCTAATTTGGTCTCAAATTTCATGAACATGAAGAAGAATCGTCAAAATATAGAACACGAGTTTTTTTCCAGTATCGCAAAATGATTCAGCCTCAAATGGTTTTCTAAAATTCATCATGGTTTGGGAGATCTAAAGGAGTCTTTGAGGTGGATTTCTTAAAAATCAGGTAAAACCTAGAATTGCAAAAGTATCCATATAGTCAACTTTGCGCATGATTTCCGATGAAATGGAGTTGAATGAGAAAATTCGAAGAGAGGCTTTTCGTTGAGACCATGAAAGTTTAGGTTTCCTCCAAATATTTTACCAAAATTCACCATCACTAAGAATATATGAAAATATATTTGAGGCGAATTTGTTAAAAATATATAATTTTCCAGAATTAAGAAAAATGTTTTGTAGTGGAAAAATTTGCCTTGTAAATTTAATAAAAGGCTTAGCCATGGACTATGTAAGGGAGGATGTTATTATAAACTTACACTTTTGTTTTGGAAATGTAGCATATGGCCTAGGATGTAAAAGATTGATTTAATTTTAATAAAAAAAAATTGATGCTAGGTTTTTCTAATCATTTCTATTGTGTTTCATCATTATTTGATCTTTGTAATTTCAGCTCTTAAAGGAGAGTGAGATTTTTACTAGTAGGTCCCACTAGAATGACTTAACATCCCTCTGATTGTATAATAATTGTGTGAATTTGTAGATATGTTTATGGTGTAAGTTTTGTTAAAAGATTGATGTGTCAACTATTGCAATTTCTTTTCAAAGCTTCATGATTTAGGGTTGTGTGTTTGAGAATTTTTTTATGTTCTTTCTACTAATTTCATAGCTCTTTAATCTGTATTGGTTTCATATCTAGATCTAGGTATTTTTGACACTAGAATTGCAGATCCATTATATCCTTTAAGTCCTCTATCATAATATAACTACAATAAATATTTCATATTCAAATCCTCTTGTTGAATATTGTGCCTATGGTTTAGAAGCATTCAATGTGATCATTGTTTAATATTGAAAGTGTTAACAAGTCTTGAAAATCACAGTGATTTTATTTGCCTCCATTGGACCGAGGCTTGATTGATAAAGTAAAACCATTGTGCAGAGTTAAGGTTACTTGGAGTCAACAGATGAACCTAGATTTCAAATGCAAACCCTCAGACAATATTTCATCATGTTTCTATTATTGTGAGAGAAAAGTATGCATAATTTATTATTGTGTATGTTTGGTTTATCAAGGTTGCATTTTCTGGTTGTTGATTTGATTTACACAACCTACACTTGTAATCATTGAAACAATGGTTTAAAGTTATGGAGGTGCAATATTTGATTAATAATGATTGTAGAGAAGGCTATTGGATGAAGGAGGTTTAGATCATTTAAATTGTATAAGTGTGGCTTTTTTTTGGATAATTATATGTAGTACATTGGATTATAACACTAATATTAAAAAGTGTGTCTTTTTCTCCAAGTTGTCTTTCCTGTACCAACATTAATAACTTAAATGAAGATATGATTTGGAAGACAAGACATTTGTTAGAGAGTGGGTGAAATCGACAGATAGTTGTTATTTCCTTTTCATGCACACATTGTTTTCTTATATAGCTGATGCATTAGGTTATGTTGATTGCACTTTAGGTGGATATTTAGTTGCGTTGTTTACATTAGTACAAGAATCTCAGATTGGAATTGATATAGTGCAAGAGCTTGAATAGAGATTTTATTTTATTTAAGAATCTTGTTTGGAATTAGTAGAGCTTGGATTGCTTAAGGTTTGGATAGTCTTTACATTTTCTTGGTTAATTCTCATGTTTCTAACTAATTAATAGTTAGGGTTTGCTTCTTGATTTCCAAACATTTAGGACTTTCCAATAACTAGGGTTTGTTTACAATTGTTACTAGAATTGCAGGATTGGTGTTTGAAAAATTTATGGTTTTACATCTAATGAATTTTTTGGGTATAGGAATTAACTAGTGCAGGTATACAAAGGTGTGAGAATTTTCTACACAAACTAGGTTTTTGTTTTGTACGTTACTGAAGTCTCTCCCTAGCATTTCCAGTGCTGCATCTTGAAGTTCACGAACTCCCGGATTGAAAATTAAATGTTGGTACATTAATCCACCATATAATATGCCCAAAATTTTGGTTTCATTGCAAGGGAGGCACTTAGGGGATTGACCTTTGTTACCCACTACATTTGTCTTGCTATTTCACCTAGTTTCTCTTGCAAGTTTCTATTATTGGATTTTACTTATTTCCTGCATATCTTGGTTATTTTAAGGTATTTTTTCTCGATTGTTGTAAGTACCTCCTTATACATACATTACCACAGTGCTGATAGAATATAGTAGTTTCCTTGTTCAGAATAGGAAAATGGTATTTTGGGGAGTTATTCAATAAGTAGTTTTGATGATGCGACAGAGACATATAAATCATTGAATGAAGAACTCACAAGTGTAGAATTTAATATTTTTCTTGAACGTAAAGATAATATTATTAAATATTTGATTTCAAAATTAAATTATTTGTAGGAAGAATAGAAGAAGGATTAGGAAACATTCTTGATCTATTGTGCCCACTATATGAAGAAACACTTCCTTGGAAAGTGTCCACTTAGTAGCCCGAAAGTTTTTAGAATTTGTGAAGAGGCTTATGCAACAAAATATTGTCCATCACTACCATGATTACTAAAGTAACTCAGGAAATCAAGTAAGGAATCAAATCAACTTCCAGGTATAAATAAAAACTTATCATCATTCAATACTTGGATTAATGCTTATTCTCCTCATAAGGTTCCTCAATATGTTTATAATCCTACAATTTCATGGAAAAAATTTAGTCCTCCACCAATTGAATACCTTACTTCATGGACACAGTGGCCCACTCCCTGGACCTCATTCTCGAATTGAATATTCCCATGGCCTCAAGAATGGTTTGGAGCCCCTTTCCTAGGGCAGTGTTTCATGCAAATTCAATAACAACAACCACAATTTACACTCAATGCACTACCAAGTCATCCTTCTCCATCATCCCAACTACGTGTGAAGCATTACCCTAATCCATATCCTAGCTCTAATCCATACCCTATCCCTTATTCTAATCCATATCCTAGCCCTTAGTCAAATATTTATCCAAGCCTTTATCCTAATCCATAACATAGCCCTAATCCAAATTCTAATCCATACTCTAATTCAAACCCTCAACCTAACCCTAGTCCATACCCTAATCCAAAACCTAGACCTAAACCTAGTCCAAAGCATAACCCAAATCCTAGTCCAAGCCTTAACCCCAAACCCTCACCTAAACCATAGCCCAAACCCTAATCTAAACCAACAGGTTGCACAACAATTTGAAACATGTATTCTTCCCATTGACCGACCTACTGAGTGTAACGATATATATTCGAGGTTGGCAGAAGGGGTGAGCTTGGAAACATCTCCTATCACTACAGAACATTCACCTCCGGTAGATCTAATTCAAATACCATTAGAGGTGAAATCTATAATTAGAACCTATTTTAAATGTGTTGTTGAAGCTCAAAACCCTAGAATTCCCCTAAACTATTCTTGCCAATCTAAAAAGTAGATATTTGAGGTTGAACTTGAGGGATTTTTCTTTTCTCTTTCACTTGATCCTTTATGCCTTTGAGAGAGTGATTATCAAGTTGTGGAAGGCTTTCATCAGTTGAAGAATCATGAATATGTGGATCCCATTGAGTCTTGGTTTCAGGCAATCATCAACACATCTTATTCCCAAATCATTCGACAACACTTGGTACCATATTAATCAAAGAAACTGGTTTCTCATACCCTGGTATGTGTTGAAGATTATTCTTTAAAACTAAGTTTGAATATATTTAATATTATGTTATGCACATGGCGAGATTGGAAGTACTCCTACACATGAAGGAGATCTTCCTCCCTTTAAATTAGAGTAGGGGAGTATTAGAACAATAAATAAAAATTCCATTTCAAATAAAATTGTTACAAGAGAAATCTTGAAATTGAAATTCCTAAGGCACAGGTATTGAAATTTCTATCATTATCCACTCTTGGGGTAATACTTGTCAGAAGTAATTCACTCTTAATGCCTCATATTTTATAAACTGACTTTCATTATTGGGTGACATTACTCATTGGATCAGTAATGGGGATTTTTATTATTATACTTTCCATTCATAAGCTTAAAAATATACTACTTCCCTATTCCTTCTAACATATTGTCATTGAAGAAACCATTTCAAGTTTCTCTTTGAAGGTATTGATGAAAAGCCTCCATTGGTGGACCACTCCTATAAAACCCTAATGAGCTCTCATGGGAACCCTAGCAAGATCAACTCAAGGAATATTTCATTCATTATCTGAGATGCTTTCTTAAATGAGTCTTTAGGGTAGTAGGATCAACCAATAAAAGATTAGTAATTAAAAACATTTCACGCCATCATGTCCTCTTAAGGAGAAGAGTTTCCTCCCCACCTATTAAGTAACCTATCTGAGGTTATTCATAATCATATTTTTTTTAAAATAAATGGATTAATTGAGGTATAAGAGGTCCCATTACAAGTTTACCTACTATGATCATGGGCCCTAACGAGAATGACATTACCGTTATTGGTCACCATGTTAAGGTAATGGCTTTCAGTTGAAAATTTGGAAGAGAAGAGGTCTAATCATGAGCCAGCTTGTTCATTCTTGTTATATCTTTTGAATGGAACTATCGTTCGTTGGTTACCAAGCCATGCCTTCAGTTAATTCCCAAATCAAATTAAATTCTTCTAAATGACTCTGAATCTATATCTAATCAGTGGGACACTGAAATTTCATTGGGTTAAAAGGCATCCCTATCAAGGCTATAGATTCCTACTCATAGTAGGGCCATGATTGTGGTATTAAAGTCTATTTTACATTATGATTTACTTTCTTATTTTTGTCTTTTCCTGAACTCATTATCATATCTCTCTGACAATGGCTTTAAGATCTTTTCAGTAATGGTTTCTGGAGTTATATACTTTTAGTGATTTGGTTTCTATGGATGTGGTACCCTCAATGTAGGTGATTTACTTTGCTTGAACAAGAGGAACTTCAACTATACGCTTGGGTAGTGGTAATATGGTCATCCTAGGAGGGTATCATTTTTTCATATTTCCATTTCCCTATTTCCATTGATTTTATTCCTTGGCTTTCAAATAATTTCACTTCTATTTATAATAATGAGGCTATTGAAAGTGAAGACATGTTGATTTGGACTATTCTTGAGATGCTTTGTGGAAATTTTGATAGTTCATTATTTCATTATGACACTATCCTTGCATTTTATCATTTTTTTATAGCAGCCTTGGTATCATAATTTATTTGGATCATTCTTATTGAATAAATAATCGAGTACATAAATAGACCAACATGCATTATCTTTTAGAACAATAAAATCTAGTAGGGAATATTTGTTTACACATGGTTGTAGGAACATTTATGGTTCAATTTTGGGTTTTTTTGCAAGGGAACATCAATATATCATTTCATTTGCTTGCATGAGGACAAGAAATATGATCGGCATGGGGGGATGTCAAGCCATAGAATTGTAGTACTTGTTGCACCTTTTTATTCATGTGATGCCATACTTATTCTCTTGTTTTACCAATTTATGAAATATTTCTACATTCTTTTAAAGAAATAGTGAAGATTTGTGCTTGGGTTGTATTTTATATAAGAATAACTTTGTTATATGCATTTCTAGGATTAATCCTTATTAAAATGTTGTTAATGTAGATTGTCTTGTTCTTGCATCAAACAGGGATCCTACACCAAGTATATGTGGATCACTTCATAATTCAAGCTTTCCACTAAGGAAAATGCTAAATGGTAGTACAAACATGGGTTTTGAATCATATTGCATATTTTTTTACAGTGAGAGGTGGACTTTGTTAGGTCCCTATACTACTAGTGTAACCCCTTATTGTTATATTATAGCCCCCTTATTATATTGTTGTGCCCATGTAGTCCCCATATTGTTATTATTGTGCCCCATAGAAGCCCACTATTGTTATTATTTTTCCTTTACATTATTATTGTTATGTCAGCTCTAATTATATTATGACCCCATAGACTCCTATATATAGAAAGGAGGTGTTGTCATTTGTATCATCCAAGAATTGTCCATTTGTGTAATGTAAAGGAGGTTTCCCCCTCGAAGAGATTGAATTCTAAGGCGTTGTTATATCTTTTCTATCTTTTTGTGGGCTAGTTTCATAACATTGGGTATCAGAGCTTTGGATTCTATGGTTTCGCTACTCGAAATAGGTCATCATGGAATTTTCACTATAAATTTTTTTCTGTAACGTTTCGCAAGCGAAAAAAAATCCATTTGACACGAAATCGTGTTGAACCTCAGGTCTGAATTTCAGATCTTTTTGCACAATATTTGCGGAGATGTGATCTGAGGAAGTTGGTATTTTTGCAAACTCCTGAATTACAATCCAAACAGGTGACCTGGGGAAAATAGTCATACCTTTTGGTTTGAGAATTAGATTGAAATTTCGTCAGAAGTTACAAAAAAGAGGACAGACTGTAGTTTCCTGTGTATATTTTTCATATCCTAAGGTCAAAACAATGACATGTGGCACTTCATACAATTCGCTCTTTTGAAAAGGTATATAATCAAGTCATCTTGGGAGATTGTGCATAACTTTGTC
>APFE031030296.1:0-98115 GCA_000404065.3 Pinus taeda
GAGTCTCAAATACCTTGGAATGATTATCCAAGACTTTTTGGAGATCTGGAGAAATAGATGATTCCGATGTGGAAACATCTAGGGAACATATTTGTGCAATTACACCTCTTTGTTCTTTTTTAGAAGCTTTGTCATACCGTTAGAGCTAATTATCTTTCCCAGTTTCCCTGCAATACCCCTTAATGCAACTTCCTTTTCTTCCGTAGAAAATTTCATGAAAAGTTCTTGAAAATTAAAAGCTATTGTACCCAAGGATTGTAGCCATTAGACTCCTAGTACAACATCAGCACCTCCCATTGGATGGAAAGCATTGGGCTAGTCAATACATATTCTTTCTCCCATGGATAGCTTGATATTATGGCCCTTTCCAGAGCAATTTATTGTTCCTCCATTTGCAACCATCACTTGACACTCTGGTGCTGGATATAGGAAGCAATTCAATTCTTTTGCTACCTTACAATGAATAAATTGTGGGTACTTCCTGAATCAATCAACACTATTACCTTTTTCTTCTTGATTTGTCCTTCTATCTTGATGGTTTGAGGAGTGGTAATTCCCGCCAATGCATTACAAGATATCGTCGGATTCATTTGTTCTTCATCTAGGCTTTGTTCCTGGGGTATATCCTCTTCTTTTGTTGCTCCTTTTCTTCTTCCTCTTCACAATCTATGTAGAATGATTTCTTCTTAGCACACTTATGACCTTTAGTGTATTTGCTGTCACAACTGTAACAAAGCCCTTTTGCTCTTTTTTCTTCCAATTGTTGTGGTGTCAACCTTATATGTTGTGGAAGACTAGGGGCAACAACACTTCCGTCTTTATAGTTGTGAGTGGTATGCTTCCTGGTTGCCATAATTTTGCTTTCCATTTTTCTTGCTAACCTGAATGCCTTCTCTAATGAATCAGGTTCCCAAAGGCGAACATCATGTTGGATATTATCCTTTAAAGACCCTATGAACACATCAATCCTATGCTCCTCTGGAATATCTTTTACCCTTATGTTCAATTTTTGGAACTCCTCAATGTGCTCCATTATTGAACCCTTTTGTTTAAGACTTATTATTGGCTAAAAAAAGTGTTGCTTTTTGTATCTTCATAATGTGCTATCAATTCTTCCGTAAAAATTGCCCAAGTGATAAATTGTTTACGAGATAAAAGCCATTGATACCATACAAACTGATTTGGTTCCAAATATAAAGTTTCCATACATACCTTTTGTGTGTTTTTCACATTATTGAGATCGAAACATTGCTCCATCTGTAATATCCATGTTGCGGGGTCCTTGCCATCAAACTTCCTCATATCAATTTTTGGAATATGGTGGGTCTTCGATCCAACATTAGAGTCTATGAAATCATGATTAACATTTCTTTTGTTCTCATCATGATTTTCCTTTACTACCCTTTCACTATTAGTAAACATTTCTTGTAGAAACTTTGTTAAATCTGTCTTCAAATCTTCCATGCCTGTCTTCAAATCTTCCATGTCTGTCTTCAAATCTATCTTCAAATCTTCCATCTTAGCTTCCATGTCAATCATCTTAGCTTCTACGCCTTTCTTTAAACAATCCATCTTAGCTTCTACGCCTTTCTTTAAACCATCCATCTTAGCTTCTACATATTTCTTTAAACGACCCATCTTAGATTTTGTTCCTTTTTGTGCAAGTGACACTTGTTGCACTTGGTCTCGTAATTTTGATATATCATGTTCATTTCTTCCTCTTCTTCATGAGTCATGCTAGAGCTTTCAGGTTGCTTACTAGGTGTTTGCATTTTATTTCCTCGAGGAATCAATTATTGATAATAATGCTTTACTATGCCCTTTGAATTCCTTCAAACTAATTTTTCAAACCAATCTTATGCAAAAATTTAAACAAAACTACACACCGTTTTTTCACTTTGTAGGAGCTTGATATTGAATCTAATGCATCTTTGTAATTTCAGATCATCCAGTTCTGAAATTGCGACTTGCGGTAGCCCTCTGCGTCCTCTTTCCAATTCCACTAGTCTGATCCAAATTGGATTCTCCAAGGAAGAATTATGTTAAATCTCCCACAGTGACCTGATTATAGACTAGTTCAGTAGAGTGAACTTGTACGATGTTCCACGAGTCACTTTTTCAACCTTTTGCTCTAAAAAATACGTACAAGAAACTATGGTCCATCCTCTTTTTGTACCTTCTTATGAAATTTCAATTTGATGCTTAGAGAGAAAGTTATGACGATTTTCCCCAGGTCATCTGTTTGGAATGCAACTCGGGAGTCTTCAAAAAGACCAACTTCCTCATATCATATCTTCACAAATGTAGTACGAAAAGCTCTGAAATTTGGACCCGAGGTTTAGTGTGATTTCATCTCAAATGGGTTTTTTTTTAGCTTCTAAAACGTTGCAGGAAAAAAAAAAAGGTTATAGCAAAATTCCACGATGACCTATTTGGAGCAGCAAAACCCTAGAATCCAATGCTCTAATACCAAATGTTATGAAACCAGCTCACAAAAAGATAGAAAAGATAGTTGAACGCCTTAGAATTCAGCCTCTTCGAGGGGGAAAACTCCTTTACATTACACAAATGAATGATTCTTTGATGATTCAAATGACAAAGCCTCCTTTCTATATATAGGAGTCTAAGGAGTCACAATATAACCCAGTCGACCTAACGATAATAATATAAAGGCACAAAAATAAAAATAGAGGGATTCTACGGGGCACAGTAATAACAATATGGGGACAGTAGGGGCACAACATTATTAATAAGGGATACAAATACAACAGTAATGGGGTAATCACTGGTATTATAGGGACCTAACATATAGCTAACAATTTATGATCAAAGGAACTTTATCTAAAATTTTCAGCATCCAAAATACTATCTATGATTTAATAAATCATTCATATTTTCTGAATAGTTTGAATGGTATCAGAACTATAGGAATTTTGGATGGGAATAGGACTTCATGTCAGAGTTACTTATGAAGGTCATTCAGGGGAGATCTTGTGTTCAAATGACAGGAGTACTACTTGCTCAAGAATAATGCTTGGAAGATCCTTGAGAAATTTGTTTTGGGTATAAGTGTGGAGGGGGTTATTTTGAGAGGCAAGGCTTGGGTTACTCATATGGGTAGGCAGATGGTTCGTGTATGGATAGATGAATCTCTCTCTCTTTCTCTCTCACTATAATATATATATATAATATATATATATATATATATATATATATATATATATATATATATTATTATATATATATATATATATATTATAATATATATATATATTATATTATATATAATGTTGCAACTCCAATTGTCAATGTGTCTACCTCCTAGTTTGTTTGATTATTGGTGTATGTTTGTGCTTGATTTCTCTGCTCTTGATTGGGAGCTAACTTTTGAAAATGTCATATAGCTTAAGATTTATCCCCAGGAAAAATTTCTTATGAAACTTGGGTAGCTCATTGAGCCTACATCTTAGGACATTGGTATTCATAAGTGTAGACACATGGTTTTAAAAAGACTAGTTTTGAAGAGATAAAATCAATAAAAAATGAAATGCTAAGAAAACTAAAAAAATTGGTTTGAAGAGACAACATCAATATAAAATTATATGCCAAGAAAACTATGTATTATAAAATATTATTGATAATATGTTATCATGCCAATTTGTTGTCTTGGGTCCATGTGTGCATATATTGTTGTGAAGCAAACACAATATATTTTTGTTTACGTGGATGTAAACTTTCCTAAATTTTGGAGGAAACAAAAGTTGATAAAAAAGAAGCTTGAGTGTTGGGTTTCCATACCAGAAAAGGAAATAGGTATGTTGTGATTATGTATGGTATTGGCCAGGGACTATATTGGTAGATGAGTTCTTTATTCTATAACTAATTATAGAGGAATAGAGTTGCAATTGTTGAATGGTGAATAACTAGAAAGTCTTATAAGTTCTATTTTTTTTTTCTATAAAATGCATTAAATTTGTGGTTGATGTTCTATGGATTCAATTCCTTTTACTAAGAAGAATTGTATTACTTTATAGCTACAAATACACAGAGATGGGGAGTACTGATAGATCTTTCCTTTTCCATTACCAGGACTATTCCCCTGAATGAACACAAGAAGTAGGAACAACATAGTTGAACTATCTTAACCCAAATAGAGATGATAAGGTCATTTAGGTAAAATGAGAGTCAATTCAAGAAAGAACTGGACGGATTGGGTTGGACCACTTAACTTTCCTTGGCTATTACTCGTTTAAGACCTTTCGTAAGAAGCATTCTAGTTTCCAACATGCCGATTTGGCATATCTTTCCTATCTTTCTCCATTTCAATGCTTATAATTTCTTCTCAAATTTATCCTCCATCCCATTCATGATCATCCTTGAGTGTAACTTAATATCTGGGATCCTAGCTCTAACAAAGTTTGTGTGAAGTCTTGGTATTTTCCTTTTTGCTTCCTGTTCATGTTGATACAATATTTGTTTTTTAATGCTATCTTCTTGTCTAGGACAAGACCTTTCTTTAATGGTGATATTCATCTTTGGATATTTTTCACTTTAGTATTCTACTATTTACATATTTCATATTTCTATGGTTTTTTGCTTCAATATTCAATGAATTAATTTGTATCAAACCCCAACTAACTGAATGGTTTTGGATTTCTAGGTTCGTGTTAATGGAAAAAAACATTGTACACATTCTTCCATTTTGAGAATTGGGCTTCCGTCTCTTGTCCTTTTTCCTTCAAGTTGACAGAATTCATTTTCCTCTCCTTAGCTACTCTCTTCTCAGTTTGTCGTTGCTCAACCCCAAGATCTAGAAACAGCATTGTGATCTTGTTATTTCCTAACCTTCTTCAGGTTGAAGTCTCATCTCCTCAACTTTTTGAGGCCTCATTAGCCTCCCATCTCTATCCTTGTCCTTGAGGGCCCTGGGCTTTACAATTTTTTTTATCTTTTTTTTTTTTATTATTTAATTTGTCACACTTCTTTTCCCTTAATCTTACCTCTTGATCTAATCTCAGTGGGAGAGTAAAAATATCTCCCAATGTTATTAACTACATAATTCTTCAAACATTTCTTCTTTTTTTGCAAATGTGCCTGTAAATGTGTGCAATCTTAGCTTGGTAATTCAAGAGAAATATTAACAGCAATAACACTAGAAACACACAGATTTTAATCACAACACACAAGGTTTTTTAATTGGAGCTACCCTCTTGGGGAATTATAATCCATATTGACACAAAAAAAATATTCTTATGAAGTATACTTATAGCATGTCATTATGAATTTTGTTGCACAACCACACTAGATTTCTTGTATAGTCATTGCATCCCCATGGTGGTGTGGAGCTTTTCTATCCCCTCTCCTAAGCTCACTCTCATTCTCTTTGTTCTGCCAGTAGACCCTTGGAATGATTCTCTAGGGTCTTCACTTTGATATCAACCTCCAAAATGGCCAAGAATCCCTGCCATTGTTCAGATTCTTATTTTCAACTTGGAAAAACATCATAATTGTTATTCAACTTAACGTTGAGTGTGAACATGTTTTGATATAACTTGAAAACTATAGGTTATTTTTTAATTGTCTTGGTCTTGCTTCGAAGCCAACATAAAATACTACAACTTCCCTCTTTCACCAAAGGCTAAATTTTTATGGATTTTACATAGTTTTTATGCAATTTACTTGTTGAGAAAATTGTTGAATTAAAAACAAAAGGGAGATCCATATATGGATCACCCTAGATATTTTTTTTCCATTATTGGTAACCCCTACACACATTATCTTTAGTATCTATTGGTTCATAATATTCCCCTAAGCTATGTCAAATCCCTTCAAGACATATTAAATTGTACTTCAAGGTTCCCCCCAATAGCTTTGTTTCTAGACCATAGTGGTAAGAAACTCCTCGAGACCAAACAATTATAATCTACCTCTTTATCTTAAATCTATTGCATGAAAGGATTTAAAGCTCATAACCGTGAATAATAATTTATTGTTTTCCACCTTCTATCACAACACAATCTCATTCACTTGTCTCAATGATACATCAAACAAGAAACCAAAATAATAAAAAATAAGCCTCAAAGTTGAGGCCTATGATATCATGCTTCATTCGCATGATGTCCCAGCCCACAGCGTTATTGGATTATGATTCTATGTAGTTTTTCATTTGCGAATCTATCTGCTAGTTTATTTTTTATTTTTTATTTTCCTTGATATCATGAATTCAAACCTATTAAAACTTTCAAGCAGCAATTATGCCTCTTTCACTTTCAGTTCAAGGAATTGCTTGGTTGATCAATTCAAGTCCTTTTTTTGTTTTTCTTAATTCCCATGTTTAATATAACCTTGAAAATAGAGACTGAAGATCATATAGTACCCTTCTGTTTTATTTATTTTCCACATTTATGCTAACCTTCAAAGTTCAAACCAAAGATCATAGCCTCTATTCAAGCTTCATTTGATTTTGCCTCCACTATGCCAATCTAGTAGTTTTGAAGGTCAAGCTAATTTTTATTCATGATAGCTCCTATTTTCCTAATAATTTTGGATTTCCCTTTGATAATCAATTGTAGCTCACCTTCCAAAACCCAATTGATTAGGGGTTTCCAAGCTTCCCATTGCTTTGAACTTTGGTGTATCCTTTGTGTTATACACGTGTTCTACTCTTTGTAGGTGGAAGTCTTATCCTAACACAATTGGGGTCCAATTTGTTATGTTTTTTTCCTTTTCAAACCAATGGTTTTTTGACCTATTGAGGATTTAAACATAAATATTAATGTAAGGAACAAAATTGTGCATTTTTAATGGCTCTTGAGATTATCTTTTTTTGGGTAGTTGAAATGATAGACTTGACTTCTTTGGAAAATTATAGTTTGGAATTTGTACTTGTTTTTTTAAATGTAGGGAAGGTCAATTATAGTGAAACTTGCAGTTGAGCACCAAAAGGAGAAGGTTGCTTCACAACCTATACCATCCTCTCGAGTACAATTGGGACCACAGGTAAAACTAGGTTATGCATCAATGAACCCAAACTTTCCATCATATCCAAGGTTGCAACTACCTCCTCCTACTCCACAAACATATCCTACATGACTACCTTCATATGCTCCACAATATTCTTATGTTACACAACCTTTATATGGACCTACAATTGCAGAAAAACCTACATATATGGGGCTATATGTTTCTCATGGAATTATAGCACCAATGCAATACAACCCCCACTATAACCAATATACAACCTTTAAACTTCCACAGTCTAGCTAACTTGGATTGCCTATAATAGGTACCATAGCTGCATTTATCCCTCCATACTATGGTACCTCATGAAGTGATCCTTAATGACATGACAATCAAATATTGTCCTCCTTATTGAGGATTATGACAGTTAAGTATGGTCTTGGTACTTGAAGTTCCCATTTTACTAGAGAAATAATTGAAGTTCTATTTTAATTTTTGGCGCTTTAGAAGTGTCCTTTTTTGGAGGTATGTATATTTTGGAATCCCATGTTAGCCCCATGCACAAGATCTCGTCTACTCCACATGTTCAATTTTTATACTGAATTTACATATCCTCCGAGATTTTGAATCTTTATAGTTAAGTTATATGCCCATTTTTTTCCCTTACATATCATTTTAATTCTATATTAATTTTTGGGGGATTCAAAATAGTCACGTTCCAAATATTGAGAAAAATACTAAGAGGGGGGGTGAATCAATATTTAAACTTTCAAAATAATAATTTTTCCTTTTCAAATTGTATACCCTATTTTACAGAAATCACACTGTGTATGTCCACGACTATAATGAATGGAACCAATGTATATATAATAAACTTGTAAAACAGCTAATTCATTGTCTTTTTAACTTAAATCAGAGTGTGATGCATTTACTAAGTAGTAAACAGATGTAGTAAAAACAGAATAAATCAACACACATGAACACCGAGATTTTCCATGTGGAAACCCAATGTGGGAAAAAACCACCGCTATTGTTGTCTTAGTCTTCAATCTTCTTATTATAAAAAGTGTTTACAAGTTTTGTACTGTTGCAAACTTTTTCCAGTACGCAAGAATCTACCTGCAGAAGGCTACAACCTTCTCTCGTTCTTCAGCTTCTACTGGAAGGGAGCTCCAACCCCCTAGCTCGTGTACTAGCTGATATGTTTACCAGTACATAGGCGCCGACCTACAGAAGGGTACCACATTCACTTTTCCTCCAGGGACCACGTTTCATCAAATTTTCATACTGGACCCATCAGTAACATTGAAGCTCAAAATCAATCACCACTACAATACAACCCTCGAGTACAACTGCATCTATCAACAATCAGTCAATCTGAACAATCAAATCATTGTCACTAGAACATAGAATTGAACCCAAAACACTGCATCAACAACCAAAACCAACTGTAACCTCAAAAATCATATGTCAGAATGTATACTCTACTTCAATGAAGCCAACTTGCATGTAGACACTACTTTCTGTAATCCAACCTGCATATACCTCTAAAGATACTAAATCATAAAACTTCTTAACCATAAATTGTACTGCCCAAAGACATTTTGAAGATCTATTGTCATGTTATAGAATTCTAAACAAATAGCAGAAAATATCACCCTTCTTACTCAACAAATCAATCATCCAGACTTAATCACCTTATACAATCAGTTTTACTTCAGATCTAAGAATACATCATTAACAAACAACAGTAAAAAAATAACATTGATCAGATAGATCAGTCATTTCTGAACAACAAGCTTTTCTTTTACATACGCTACTTGTAAGTGTCGAATCCGCATGTATACACACCTTCACCAAGGTGAACCAGCATATAGATATGCAAATAATGACTTATAAATTTGTAGCTTTTCAAGACTTCAGATATACCCAAGTCATAGCATATAAAGGATAAAACATGCATTAGCACTCAGATCTAGCCTATCCATTATTAGATCATTCAATGATAAGTCATTTTAGGGCTCATGATCCCGATCCAACATTGTATCTAAAGGTGCACAAGATATTTCAAATCTATATCATAAGCATAGCCCTTTCCACACAAAATATAATTCAGACAGAAGTATGCATGAAAAACCCTTTCACTTGCAGACTTAGCTCTTCGATCTTCCTCCTTATATACTAGAGTTTTTGTCAATACCGTGAACCAAAACCACACTTAGAATCTATGGTATTCTTAGACGGGATCAAGTAACTGTTATTCTTCTCAATATTGTGGGTTAATACCATGGTATGGACCCTTGGTATTCTATAACCTTAATTTTCCATCCCATATGTGCTTTTCTTTTTGTGAAACTACATGCATACATATACGCTCCTTTTATTCTCTGTACCCGCATGTTACACTACTTGGACTAGGGAAAACAATGTATACAACTTAAACCATTCTCTTTCTTTAATTTCTTGATTCTGATCAGTAACCTTTTGTCCCATCATCCTGTTCTTTTGTACCATTACTCTATTACCTCTAAATAGACCTGTTACAATGTGAGTTTCCCTTTATCAATTATGAACTGACTTGTATGTGGGTTTCCATCAAGGACAACACATGTACCATAATGCCAACAATCTCCCCCTTTGGACTTGATGGCAACCATATTGGTGTTGATCACCTCAAGACACCAAGATACTCTCACCCTTTAACATCAAGGGCAAAGGGAGGACCAAGATATTCTCCCCCTGAGTACATGCAAAATCTACAGAAATATTTTTCAAAAGAATAACATGACTCTAAAACTCAACTATGTGAGTATGATCTTCCTATCACCAATGACTCATACATACATCAATCACCCAACCAAGTGGGGATACACCGAATTTTCATACATGACTGAAGATTGCAATTATTACATCATCCTTCCCATGCATAGTGGGGGTACAAATTACATCATGTGTCAAAAAGGACTCATTCATAATAGACTGTGAGAGAAAGAGACATATTATTACACCATAGGTCTTTACTTGACCTTTTCAGCAAATGACATTAATAACTGAGACCATAACTAAATTCAACAACCATGATGCCAACAATGCATAATATTTTGAAAACTAATTCTCCCCCTGAACCTGTGCTACCTGTGCATTGTCAACAATTCATTCATCAAAACATCAATGAGAAAAGCATATCAGTAGACTGTATCCATCAACATCAGACTAGACAAGCATGTCAGAAACTGATTTTGAGTTTGACCCACTGTTTTTCTATCAGAAAAACACATATGCTACTACTGGTACATAAACTTGCTTATATACATGACTCTACTTCATGAAATCCGTGTATTCCTCTGAATCTAAATAAATTGGTTTTAATAGTAGGATGATGTAGAAACAACTCCCAGTTTTTGCCTGAGATATTCAAATGCTTCTCTGGGAAGAGGTTTAAATATATCAGCAACCTATTCTTTGGAGGGAACATACTCCAATTTAACCTTTTGTTCAAGCACTTATTCTCGTAGAAAGTGGTACTTAATGGGTATGTGCTTGGTATTGGAGTGCATGACTGGATTTTTTGAAATACTAATAGCACTTATATTATCACATAGGATGGAGATGGGTGAAGAACATGTGATTTGAATATCTTGTAATGTTTTCATCATCCAGAGTAGTTGTGTGCACCAAGATGTAGCAGCCACATATTTTGCTTCAGTTGTAGATAAGGGAATCGAACTTTGTTTCTTGCTGAACCAGGATACTAATTGTGATCCCATATAAAATGCACCTCTACTAGTGTTTTTTCAGTCATCAACATTTCCATCCCAATTCGCATTTGTATTTGCATGAAGAGTGAGATTGGTATCTTTAGGATACCATAGACCAAATTCTTGAGTTCCTTCAAGATATCTGAATATTCTTTTTACTGCCTAAAGATGTGATTGCTTTGGATTGGCTTGGAATCTTCTAACAATTCCTACTGCATGCATGATATCTGATCTGGTACCTGTTAGATAAACTAGACTTCCAATCATAGATTTGTACTATAGTTGATTCACTGTAGGAGATTCATCATTAGAATTGAGACTACATCCTGTTACCATTAGAGTACATACTGGTTTGGAATCTTCCATTATGTACTTCTTCAGAATCTGCTTGAGATACTTAGTTTGTGAAAGAAGGATACCATCTTTTGTTTGTTGCACTTGTAGACTAAGAAAATAGGTTAGTTCTCCAAGTAAAGACATTTCAAATTCTTGCTGCATAACAGAAGCAAAGTTTTGACTCATAGATTCTTCATTACTACCAAAGATGATATCATCAACATAAACAACAATAATTAGCAGTTTATCATTCTCAATTTTTGTATATAAGTTGTTGTCTGTAGTTCCTTTTGTGAAAGCTTGTTGTTGAAGATATTTGTCAAGACGATAATACCATGCCCTCAGAGCTTGTTTCATTCCATATAAAGCATTTTTGAGTTTGCATACAAGCTTTGCATCATTTCCCAGAATGAATCCTTATGGTTGTTCAACGTATACCTCTTCTTCTAAATCTCCATTAAGAAATTTAGATTTTACATCCATTTGATAAACTTTGAATTTTTGAAAACTTGAAAGAGAAAGAAATATTCTTATGGCTTAAAGTCTAACAACACGTGCAAAATTTTCTTCAAAGTTTATACCTTCTTGTTGAGCATACCCTTTACAAACAAGCCTTGCTTTATTCCTAATAACCTCTCCATTTTCATTCAACTTATTCTTGAATATCCATTTCGTTCCTATAACATTTTTATCATGAGGTCTAGGAACTAATTCCCAAATATCATTCTTTTCAATTTGGTAAAGCTCTTCATCCATGGCCTTAACCCAACATTCATCTCTACTAGTTTCATTTACATTTTGTGGTTCTATGGAGGATAATAATGCTAGATAACTAGAAGATCCTACAAGAGTTCTTCTTGTCTGTACTCTAGACCCTTTTTCTCCTAGAATTTGAGATTCTGGATGATTCTTTTTTAACATACCTGGATGGAGCCTTCTCCCTGTCAGATGTATATTCTTTTGATGCTTCATTGATTTCTTCCTCTATATCATTTTGATTTGATACAGGAAAGCATTCACCGTCTTCATTATTATCATCTTCCTTTGTTGATGTCACCTGTTTCGGATTTCTGCATGCTTCATCGATTACAACATCAATGCGTTCAACAATTTTTCGAAATCTCTTATTATAACATTTGTATCGTTTAATTCTAGATGAATAACTAAGAAATATTCCTTCATCTTCTCTAGGTTCAAACTTACCAAGTTTTTCATCCGTCTTTTTGATGAAACATTTGCTTCCAAAAACTCTGAAGTGTTTTACAGTAGGAGGCTTACCCTACCAAAGTTCATATGGAGTTTTATCACTATTTACACGTACATGAGCTTTTTTGAAAATATTTACCACAGTATGTGAAGCTTCACCCTAGAAGGTGTCAAGAGTTCCAGACTCATCAAGCATAGCTCGAGCTATTTGTTGAACTATTCTATTCATTCTTTCCACCACGCCATTTTGTTGAGGAGTTCTGGCAATAAAGAACTGTCTTTTTATTCCATGTTGTTCACAAAATTCAAAAAATTCATCTGATATGGATTCTCCTCCCCAATCAGATATGAAACATTTGATTTTTAGATCTAAATCATTTTCAACCAAATATTTGAAGACCTTAAACTTTTCAAATGCTTCATCTTTAAGTTTTAGTAAACCAATCCAACACATTCTAGAAAAATCATCAATGAATAAAATGTAGCATTCTTCTCCATGAGGTGACTTTTTCCTTGTTGGTCGATACAAATCAGTATGAATAAGTTCAAGGGGTTTACTTGTTGATCCTTCTTTGGCATTGAATTGAACTCTGGTTTTCTTGTTGAATTGACATGGTTCGTAGATGGTATTTTCTGGGATGATGATATCTGGAAGATCATGAACAACCTTGAGCCTGCATGATTTTCTTATTTGAAAGATGAACCAATATTCTATGTCATAATTAGTTATCTTATGTTTTGCTTAGATAAAAATTTTCTTGACCTCCTTCTAATATATATAGATTGCTTAGACTTCTTGTACCTTTGATTATGGTATTTCCCGTGTCAATCTCACGAACCACACATTCTTTTGATTGAAACACAACTTCATTTCCTTGATCACACATTTGACTAACACTCAATAAGTTATGCTTTAATCCATCAACATACATAACATTTCCAGCTTTAACCTTTTCTTTTAAATGAACATAACCTTTAACCTTAATGATAGTTGGTGTGTCATTTCCAAAAGAGACATTATTTTCCTTTTCTAAAGCATTGTATGAAAGGAGTTTATCTTTATCACCTGTCATGTGTTTAGAGCATCTGCTATCAATGTAGCACTGATTTTCTTGTCCTTATGCAAACAGAGCTATGCCACATCTTTCTCACTAAAATTCCTTCTTTTTCCATACCTTGGAATTTGATGATGTTTTCTCCTTTTGAAATGTTGGCCGAGATTTACTCCTGCATTCATATTCTTCATAACCAAAGTTATTGCAAAATGAACATAAAATTTCACTTTCCAGAGGAGAAAAGTTATTATAAGAGTTCTTCTTGATTCATGTCATGCTTTTTTGTTTTATTTCTTCTCTAGTCATGATATTTTTGTAAACAACACGTTGAGCAGCCTTATGGCCAAAGTTATGACGTGAAAAGCATTGTCCATTATGTTAGGTTCCTATACCAATAGGAGTCATAATTTTTGAATGGCTAAGGTTAAGCCTTGTAATATGTACATACCTTTGCTTTCTGCAAATTTTTTCCATATTCAAAAAATTAAAAAATGTAAAGGGTTATGTCCTCAAAGAAAAATCAAAGGACAAAAACTATAAAAAGGTCAAAAAAGATGAAAATATGAACCCCAAAGAAAGAAAAGTCCAGGAAAGTGTGCAAGCCTAAATGCCACTACTATTTACTTTTCTACATAATAATGATTGTGTGCAACTTGTTATTCATGCCACAATCCATACTAATCAAATAGTTTAATTTTGGTTATGCCATGTTTTGGATTTCATGCTTAGAGATAGAGAATAAGATCTGACCAAACTGTTTAATCTTGGCAGATAATTAGATTAGGTAGAGTAAATAAAAACAGATCAACAGTTTAATCTGAGCCCTTGGATGTAATAAGGATAGCCTTAGATAGAATTATATTGTAAAGAAAAGAAAAGTGTTTTGATAAGGGTTTGCCAGCTTAAGTGCACCCTAATAAAGAGTAGAAAAAATGGTAGGATGAGTAGATGGGTAAGTAATTGCATGGTTGCATAATTCTGATAAATGATTAGCTGAGAACATATTATTTACTTTCATCATCAAGTTACTAAAGTATGGATGATAATTGAGCAGTTACATAAAGTCAAGTGATTAATTTCCCCATTCATTTTACCCTTAAGTTTACTAATTTCCCATAAGTAAAGTCAAAGGTACCTAAAACCTTAATTTAAAGGGGCTCAGAGCATTTCTCTAACATCTGGAGGGATCGGACCCTCGGCCTAATAACTTATAGGGTCTAAGTACTAAAGCCCCTTCACCAACATTCACCCTTGTTGGGTGTGGAGCATGATTATTTAGAGGTCTTTGTTTCATTCGGATGTATACCCTAGGAAGATTGTACACCCCTCCACGTGGGGGGGTGCGGGAACAGATGTAAAATTGCCTTATAAAAGTATAGTAATTTCTAGTCAATCTGGGCCGTTCATTAAGCGGATGATCTGACGGTAGAACTTATGTTTACTTTAGGGTTTTTTTCCCTTGAAGGCAACCCCTCTCTTTGTATGAGGGTATTGTATTGAGGCTGTGAAATAGAGTGAGAAATAGATAGGTGAGACTGTGAGAGAAAACAGAGGATATTACAGTGGATTTTTTGTAGGTTGTGTCTCTTCATTTTGCTAGATAATAGAAAGGAAGGACTAGTTGTTCGAGGTGGACGTAACCCAAACTGGGTGAACCACGTATATATGTGTCTCTCTGGTTTTATGTGTTTGTGTTTTTCCACATATTATATGTATTGCATTTCTTTGTCATATATAATAGTTCTCTAACAACCCCCTCCATAATTCATTCATTTCATCTAAAAATATCCCTTTTCCTAAGGTAAAATCACCATTTGCCTAGAGAAAGTAATTACCCCCATACAAAACCCATTTTTCCACAAAAAACCCACAAATATGCATTTAGCCTAAGTTATAATGATTAAATGCGAAAATGTAAATAAATTTCAAACACATTATACTTAGTGCAAAATCCATTTCTCGCTTTCATTTCATATTAACTCCTAATTTTAATTATATTTATTAACTCCCAAAGATAAACCCTTTCCCGTATATTTTATTAAAACCCATATGTTAATATCCCAACCCCGAGGTTTGAAACATAAGCCTTATTAAAAAACTAATTAAAGGGATTAATTAAGTCGATTAGCGACTAATTAATAAACATGACCCACTACCGAATTAAAGAGATTCATTAATCAATCAGTGATTAATTAATAATCTGTCATCGCTAATCAAATCACTCCCGATGTCATTAAGCCTCCCTAATCTGCAGTTAATTAATCCTTTCGCTCATTAAAACCCCATCGGGACCCTCCATTAAACCTCCAATCTAATCATTGCCTCGATCATCATGCGATCTAACCCCTTCAAATACAACAGTCGACACTCATATCGGGCGGCCTCCAAAGGCCAACCTTTACCTGCTCGATGTGGGTGGTTTCACTGTTCACCCCACCACTACGTGGCGCCCAATGAGTGGAATCGAGCAACCTTCCGTCAAAACCGCCCACGCCTCATAAGCAATGCAATGACCCTTCAATATCGCTTCCCCACCATTTCGATAAACCACACGTCCGTTCATTTAATTGAATTTCGCGCCATATTTCGAAATTCTTCCCATTAAACCCTATAATGTGAAAACCTGTGTTTTCATGGTTTTCGCCCATTTGACTGGTAAACCTATGAAACCTTCCAGTGCGTCCCTGAACCTCTGCAACACGATTTCACCATCTGTTTTCTGTCCAAAACTCTATTGCAGCCCCTTTCACAGTCATCCCTGTGCCAGAGAGCCATCAAGCACCCTTCATGAAGACCTGTGTTCTCTTAAAAAATATTGAATTTTTTCAGGTTATCAAACTAAGACCAGATCTTGGATAAACAGTTATGATACTAGTCACGGAACTAGTTTATTCCAACAATCAACAAAAAACCTCATTCAGAACTTGTGCTTAGAGGATGAACACAATTATACAAGGAAACAAAGAAGAAGACAACTACATAGAACATTGACAGTCAGAACAGAGCAACCAGACATAGAATACAGTTACAAGACAAGTGAACAAAATATGCATGTACTTAACCTATATCCACTACCTGATGCTGATATACACAAAAGTAAAATGATTTACTGTTGAAATAAACAATAAAAACCTAAAATATACAGTGAAGGTAAAAGGACACAGTAAAGAACAGTTAAAGTGTATCAGGGTTAAAGAGTATCAGATTGAAGACCAAGTCAAGTAAATCAGCTAGCATGAAGATAAACAGCAGGGAAGACAGTTACAAAGCATAGCATACAGATTCATGTCAAAGTGAAGACAGATGAAAAAACAGAACGATAAAAGTAAAACAGTAAAAGTAAACTTGGATGCAATAAGGGTTAAACAGAGATGAAAACAATTTCACCAGCAACAATGAAGTTTATCCAATGTAAAAGTGAAAAACAATTGAAAGAAATTTAAGGTTAAAAGATGAAATCAGAGCATAAACGGTACATTCTTCAAAAATTTCCTGTTTATGTCATAGTTTTGCAGAAACTATTGAAACCAATCCAGGAAGTATTTTGAGAAACTGGAGGAGGTTTTGTTCCTAAAAGGCCAATCTACAAAAACCTATCTCACTTTTTACACGGGTATTACCAAAATGGAGATAAGTGCATGTCTTCACAGCCTATTTTTCGGACTGTGTAAAGTCTTGGTTTTGACATCTTTTTGTAGAGAATATTATGAACAGATGGAGCTGAATTATTGGAAACTGAGAGAGGTTTAGCTCAAAAACATTCTTATATACAATAACCTCTTTCACTTTTTACATATCTAGCTCAGATTGAGATATACAAGTGTATCATTGGACCCTAAGTTTGTAGAATTTCTGGGGCAGAATGCACAAAGAAAGGAGGCAGTTAGTGACTTGAAAGCCTCATCATCACTTAAGAGTTGCTATCAAATTCGAATTTCTCTTATTTGTCACCATAAATCCATAAAAATAGTGCCAAGTAGATTCATTAGTTTTGAGTGTCCTTTATTTAAGTTCTATTAACGTAAAATAGATTGAGATATTTGTAAAACCAATCTTGATATTTCTTCAAGATATTTCAGTTTAGAATTAGTATAAATACTTCTTCATTTGAAGTATTTTGGTGTGGATTAAACTACATTTTTGTAGACATTTTATTTTAAGCCAAGGAACTATTGTACTCAAGACTAGATTAGTTTTGCTGGATATGAAATAAAGCTGACGACATTTCACTGGATTCTTGTGCACAGTTGGAACAAATAAGTATCATCTCTTCATGTTTAAATATTGTTTTCTCTTCATGCTATAAGTAATCATATATGTCTCTTACTAAATCTGAAAAGTGAACAAAGAATAATATCTCAGAATTAGCTTAAATGCTCTCTATTTTAATTGTTTGCTTTCTATATGTTTTCTACTAAACTCTCTTGGTCTGGGAATTCTTAATTGCTCCCTTACTTCCATAGTTTACCCCCCGCCCTTTGGTCCATAGTAAAGGATTCTTCATTTCCCTTTTCTATTGATCATCCTTCCTTTCTTCATCTTAATCTTGGTTAAGGATCCTTTACTTCCCTTTGCCCTGGTTAGGACTACTCCATCCATTTGAACCTGCAGATTTGCTTTTGTTGTGCTAGCCTGCCCTGTGCACTCTTACCTTAGTGATTGATCAGATCTAGTTCAGCCACTCTTGATTGAGTCCATAGCCCAATGGCCTGAATACTTGTCTGCCCATCTATTTTCTTAATTCCACCACCCAATCAAAACAAATCATCATGACAACTAAGAACTAGCCTGAAATCCTATTCAAAACAAAGTTAAATTATAAAGAGAGAGCCCTCTCTGGACTTAGGTTGGCTAGAACCCGAGTCTAAAATATTGGTTTATGGTTACCTCAGAAATTTCTTTCTTTAACCTTGAGAAAATCTAAGTGATAACACATTAAAGAAGAAATTGTTGTGATCATAAAATCTTTCAGTGTTGTTCACCTTTTGGTTAGTGCTTCTATTAATGTCCACCCTTAGAGTAGAATGAGAATGATTTACCTAGGGAGTACCTTTAGGCTCTTGCTGAGGATTGACGCAGTGTTGACTATTTTTTTTTGCATTAAGATAGCTTCTAGTGGTGGTTGAAGACTTTTCTGGTTGGGATGTTTCTCCAGTGTATCCAAGACCAGTCTTTATAGGAGGAGAACACTGAACCTTGATGATTTCATCTAAAGTTTCTGATCCTTTAGCAAATCTAAGATTCAGATATTTTGTCTTCTCACGTTCTTTTCTTAGACTCACTACTTCACATTCTAATTTTTCATTGTGCTTTTCCCTTTCCGTGAGTTGATGTGTTAAAGTGTCTATGACTATATTCTTTTCTTCTAATCAAATTTTGAGTTGAGTGATTTCTTCAAGAAAATCTTCTTCTTCTAAAGCATCCATAAACTCATAATTTTCATAAGCTATGAGTAGTTTGATATCTTATTCAGATTCACCTTCATCACTATTAGACAAGCCATCACTATCTTCATGAGTATAATAACTTCTATTAACAAATTGTTTCCTATTACCTTTTGCATAATCCTTTCCTTTGTCATGGTTATCTTTATGAGGACATTTGGCAGCATAATGACCAACTCTACCACAAGCAAAACATTTGAAGGGAAGCTTTTGAATCTTTCGGTACCTAGTTGAAGTTTCTTCACAAAGTTTACCTCGTCTTCTTCTGATATATATCCCAATTGCTTGATATCTTCCTTTTCTTTTCCCTGTAGAGGCTTTGAAAGCGGCTTCTTTAATTTCTGATGGACCTCCTTTCCTCATTTCAAAGGTAGTTAAAATTCTATGAAGTTGAACAACAGTAAAAGATTGTAGATCTTGCTTCTCTTCAATGGTAGATACTTTTGACTCAAATTTAGGAGATAGAGATCTTAAAATTTTCTCTACTATAATAGTCTCCTTTATTTCTTCACCCAGATTCTTCATATGATTTACAATCTCATCTACTCATACAAAGTAACCAGCAATAATTTCATCACTATGCATCTTCAAAGTTTCATATTGAATTCTGAGAGTTTGGAGCTTATCATGTTTTACCTCGGAGTCTCCTTCGTAGCTCTAAATGATTTTGTCCCATATTGCTTTGGCTATGTTGAGCTGCATGACTTTGACGAATTATGATTCGGATAGACTTCCCAATAATGCATTGATGGCTTTGTCATTAGTTTTGTATGATTTTTTTTCTACTGGAACTATGGGGACCGCTGCTAGATATTGGTATCCTCCTTCCACAATTGCCCAAATATCAGCTCCAAGTGACTGAAGATATCCTCTAGTTCTTGTCTTCCAATATGCTAAGTTATTTTTGTTGAACATTGGTGGTCTGATAGATCCCATTCCTTCATGATTGCTCATCTTGAGAGATCATTATTCAAGCACTCAAACTTCCTCTGATACCAATTATTCGGAAAAATACTAAGAGGGGGGGTGAATCAGTATTTAAACTTTCATTTTCAAATTGTATACGTTATTTTACAGAATCAAACTGTGTATGTTTGTGACTATAATGAATGGTACCAACGTATATATAATAAACTTGTAAAACAACTAATTCATTGTCTGTTGAACTTAAATCAGAGTGTGATGCATTTACTAAGCAGTAACCAGATGCAGTAAAAAGAGAATAAATCAACACACATAAGCATCACACATGAACACCAGGATTTTTCAAGTGGAAACCCAACATGGGAAAAAACCACCGTTGTTATCGTCTCAATCTTCAATCTTCTTATTATAAAAAGTGTTTACAAGTTTTGTACTGGTGCCGACTTTTTCTAGTATGCAGGCATCTACCTGCAGAAGGCCACAACCTTCTCTCATTCTCCAGCTTCTACTGGAAGGGAGCTCCAACCCCCTAGCTCTTGTACTGGCTAATGCATTTATCAGTACATAGGCGTCAGCTTACAGAAGGCTACCACCTTCACTTTTCCTCCAAGGACTATATTTCATAAATTTTTAGATTGTATACTCCTGGTACACATCAACACAATATGTAGGCCATGTTTCATCAAATTTTCATATTGGACCCATCAGTGACATTGAAGCTCAAAATCAATCACCACTGTAATACAACCATCAAATACAACTGCATCTATGAACAATCAGTTAATCTGAACAATCGGACCATTGTCACCATAACACAGAGCTGAACCCATAACACTACATCAACAACCAGAAGCAACTACAACCTCAAAAATCATATGTCAGAATGTATACGCTACTTCAATGACGCCAACCTGCATGTATACACTATTTTCTGTAACCCAACCTATGTATACCTCTAAAGACACTGAAGCATAAAACTTCTTAACGATAAATTGTACTGCCCAAAGACATTATGAAGATCTAATGTCATGTTACAAAATTCTAGATAGGTAGCAGCAAAGATCACCCTTCTTACTCAATCAATCAATCAACCAGAATTAATCACCTTATACAATTAGTTTTACTTCAGGTCTAATGAAGACATCATTGACAAGCAACAGGTAAAAAGTAGCATTGATCAAATAGATCAGTCATTTCTAAACAACAAGCTTTTCTTTTGCATACGCTACTTGGAAATGTCGAATCCACATGTATACACACCTTCACCAAGGCGAACCAGTGTATAGATTTGCAAATAATAACTTATAACATTGCAGCTTTTCAAGACTTCAGATATACCTAGATCATAGCATATAAATGATAAAACAGGCATTAACACTCAAATCTAGCCTATCCATTATTATATCATTCAATGATAAGTCATTTCAGGTCTCATGATCCAGATCCAACATTGTATCAAAAGGTGCACAAGATATTTCAGATCTATATCATAACCATAGCCCTTTCCACACAAAATATACTTCAGATAGAAGTATGCGTGAAAAACCCTTTCACTTGCACACTTATCCCTTTGATCTTCTCCTCCTTATATACTAGAGTATTTTTCAATACCATGCACCAAATCCACAATCATAATTTATGGTATTCTTAGACAGGATCAAGTAACTGTTATTCCGCTCAATATTATGGGCTAATACCATGGTATGGACCCTTGGTATTCTATAAACTTAACTTTCCATCCCATATGCGCTTTTCTTTTTGTGAAACTACGTGCATATATATATATATATATATATATATATATATATATATATATATATTATATATATATATATATATATATATATATATATATATGATATATATATATATATATATGCTCCTTTTATTTTGTGTATACACTACTTGGGCTAGGGAAAACAGTGTATACAACTTAAACCATTCTCTTTCCTTAATTTCTTGATTTTGATCAGTAATCATTCATCCCATCATCCTGTTCTTCTGTACCATTACTCTGTTACCTCTGAATAGACGGTTACAACGTGAGTTGCCCTTTATCAATTCTGAATTGACCTGCATATGGGTTTCCATCAAGGACAACACATGTACCATAATGCCAACACTAAAGGTATGTATATTCATGGAGCCCATGCGAGAACTATGTGATGGATTTCGTGTTGGCTTCATCATGTTCAGTCTCTTTGTTGAATTTCCTACTCTACTTGATTTTGATCTTTAATCATCTAGCAGTTATAATGCCGATTTTTTCAATATTTTCTATAGTTGTATACAATTTTTAAGTTCTTCAGTAAATTATTTCATTTACAAACTTGTATTAAAGGAGCCATAGAACATGGGGACTTAGGGTTTGTACTTTGGTTAGCCTAAATTTTAAACAATCAGCTTTGATGCTATTTTTTAGGTGGTTGAGCGTATTAACCATGTGAAAGTTTCTTTTTTGTTCTAAACCAATTATGTTTTGCATCTATTAGATGGTTGTTTATGCCAGCTGAGCCAATGCAATCTATAAGACTTTACAAAGTTTTATAATTTAATTAAAGTTTTAGAATTTAGAATTTAATAAAATTTCAAGGTTTAATTCTTTGCAGGGTGCTAGCTCAATGGAAGAGCACCTACTTTACAAGTAGGTGGTTGGTGGTTCGATTGCATCGTGCCCTAATATTCATAGGGAATGACGACGATCACTACCCGTCCCTATATATGTATCAATAGTGAGGGTTGTTAAAGGTCCATCATCAAAACTCATTTTTATATATGAAATGGTGGCAATTAATGAACGTTGCCATATATATGCATCAATGATAAGGGTCATGAAATGTTCATCACCATAAATCATTGTTGTTCATATGAAATGGTGACGACCAAAATCCATCATTATAATCATTATTTGTAACAGGCCTTAAATGTCACCGCAAAACCTATACTTTTGGTGATGCGACCTTTGGTGACATTCAGTTTTTGGTGATGGAAGTTGTTTTGACCGTCACCAATGAGCTTATGGTAACATTTTTCGACCCTCACCAAAATATGAAAAGGTGACGGTCAACAAACGTTGCCATATATATGCATCAATAGTGAGGGCCATGAAAGGACCATCACCATAAATCATTGTTGTTCATATGAAATGGTGATGGTCATTATCCATCTTAATTATGGACCTTGAATGTCACCGCAACACCTATACTTTTGGTGCCGCCACCTTTGATAACATTCATTTTTTGGTCACGGAAGCCATTTTGACCACACCAATGAGCTTATGGTGACATTTTTCGACCCTCACCAATGACCATTTTTCTTGTAGTGAAATTTAGATGCCAAATGAGTATGCAATGAATGGTGTAAAATTTGGATGATAAATTGGGCACAAAAAATGGATGTAAGAAAAGACGAAAAAATATGCAAAATGGGGATAAGAAAAGGGTGAAACCAATAATGCTATATTGGATGCCAAAAATAATGCATAACTAGATGTAAATTTAGACTCAAACCTAGACACAAAATGAGATTCTAATTTTGACACAAAATGAGGTAGAAAAAAGGATGCAAATTTGGATGCCAAAAAGGATGCAAAATTAGACAGCAAAAATGATGCAAAAATGGATGTTAAAAAAGGTGCAAAATTGGACACATAAGTAGACATAAAATGATGCAAAAATGAGCATAAAAATGGCTCAAAATTGGATGCAAATTGAGATGCAATGTTGGATGCAAAATGAGGTACAAAAAACATTGCAAAACTTGGTGCGAAAACAAATGCAAAAGTAGACATAAAAAATGACTCAAAATTAAATGTAACATTAGACACAAAATGGGATGCAAAGGTGGACACAACACATGGCTCAACATAGGATGCAAATCTAGATGAAAATTTAGATGCTCAAAAGGATGCAAGATTGGAGGTGAGAAATGGTGTTAATAGTGATGCAAAATTGGATGCAACAAATGATGCAAAATATGGTGCAAAAAAGGGAGACAAATCAAATGCAAAAGTGGATGTAAAAAGAGGTGAAAAACAAGATGAAAAAATGGGCACAAAAACGGATGCAAAATTTGATGCCAAATCATATTCAATATATGGTCCAAAATTGGATGCAAAAAAATGTACAAAATTAGAAGAAAAAATTGGTGTAACAATAGATGCAAAAACTTACACAAACTAGATGCAAAAAATGGTGCTAAATCTAATGCAAAAGATGGTGTAAAACTCGATGCAAATGATTGCACAAAATTAGAAGTGAACAATGACAAAAAAATGGAAGCAAAAAATGACGCAAAAACATATGCAAAAATTAGCACAAAACTAGAACCAAAACCTGTCATAAAAATATATGTAAATCTTGGTGCAAAATTGGTCGTAAAACAAGGTGCAAACTAGATGCAGAAAGTGGTGCAAAATTTAACGCAAAACATGACACAAAATCTAATGCAAAAAAGGATGCAAAATTTGTTGTAAAAAAGGATGCAAAATATGGCACAAAAATGACGCTTTAAAAATTGTACAATGGAGTCAGATTTAGTGCCAAGTTGCCCATCCTAATTGGCAAAAAAATGCACTAAAACCTAGCGCAAAATCTGGCGCAAATTGCTTGTTTTGTTGTAGTGCCATGAAGACTCTGGCCACTCCAGTTTAGGTAAGACTTCCAAACTTACCCCTCCATCGGATTTGGCCATATTTCCTTGGAGCTATTAGAAATGCTATTGAACACTTTTTCAACATAACTAGTGAGAGACTAGCCAGTGGGTTCATCTTTTTTGTCTACATTTGTGTTGAATTGGATTTAAGGGCAGGTCTCTCAGAAAAAATCATCCTAAAATGGGATGGCAAGGAACTTCATCAGCCTCTAGACTACAAAATCATGGCTTTTAGATGTAGATCTTGTCAACAACCTAGGCATCTTCAGAGTGCATGCCCTAAAGGGGTGTCAAGATCCTCATAGCCGCAAAAACCGCACCGTGGACGGCATGATCAGAAGGCAGTATCAAACATCAAGAATGAGACAGGTAATAAGAAGGACAATACTCAACAGGAAAAGTCATTTCTTGGTTCTTCAACCTCGCAAGATCCTATGCAACCCACAATCGATACGCCTACGTTGTAAATGGAAAAGAATCCTTTGACTAAGGAGAAAGAAAGTTCATTTGTATTAATTGTAGCTACAACCACTAAGCAGAAATGACCTCATGAGTCTGATCATTCAAATAATGATAAAGATGTTTCACACTGTGAGAAGGTTGTAACGATGGAGCTTTCTCTTAAAAACGATGATATAATTGTATCCTCAATTGTAACTAAAAAATATGTAAGATAGATAATTGCCCGTTGGAAAAAAACGAAAAAAAAAACAACAACAACAACAACAACAACAAAAACCTTAAACACCTCTGATATTTGATATCAGAAATATTATTTTTATATATGCTTACAGAAAGAAAAAGTGATTATTTTTTTCATCCTTAATTGGAGAAATAAACTCCCGAATCGTTACTTTTGGTTTGTCGTTACCCATATGTACTCAATGCATTACCTTTTGTTATTAATAAATAAAAAATATATAAGCTTAGGAAAAAATTACGGACTTCAACTACTTTAAATCATATAATATAACTATTTTATAATTTTTTTATTAATTTATATCTGGTTTTTATAAATTTTAAATTAATGCTACGCATCTAATCTTACATACCTTAACGACGATAATATAAACCATATTTATATATCTTAATTGTATGTTTTAATGCATATTTCAGACCTTTGACGTAAGTTGTACACAACTGGCAAATTCAGAGCTTGAATATGCTTTGAGCGTATTATCATGGTAAACCATTATCCTAACTCTCGTATATATTAAAATATTAAAAAAATTAAGTTAAATTTTCATTAAATATTATATATAATTTAAAATAATTATTTTTTTAAGTTAATTTTTCATTAAATAATTATCAAAACAGTTGATTTTAAAATGGTCAATGTTGCAAAAAATTATTGGAGAAATTACTTCAATAATATTGAAATAATTTGAATGTTTAGAAACATTTTTGGCAGAAATCACATTACAAATGTTTGGTCGACACATTTCGAACTATACAATGTGGTTCATCTTCAAGACGAGATAGAGAATTAGATCATGGCATCAAATTAAATAAGGAGAGTGTGATGCGGAGAAGCTTAATTATAACGGCTAAATTACAATGATTACTTTTGACTAAGAATATTTATCAATAAGGAAAATTGTTTTAGAAATAATTATTATTATTATTCCTATTATATTTTTATTTATCTATTTATTTAATGTATTAATATATTTTTATAAACTAAAATAAGAAAGGAAGGACCAACCAATTAAAGGATAATAAAGAGAGGATCAATTAAAAGAGTAAAGCAGGTCAAGATTGAACAAAAACAAGTCTAGAAACAAATGGAAAATCAAATTAAATAAATTATAGTCAAATTAATGAACAATAAAAATCTGAATATATATATATATATATAATATCAAATTTTCAAGTGTGAGACTAAGAAATTAGTTCGTTAATTTAATAATAATAATTATTTTTTTGGATAATATAAAATTATGAATAAAAAATAGAAATATAGATGATAATTTGAAAACACAAATATAATAATCTAAAAAATAAAAATAAAAATAGATAAATAAATAAGAAAATAATGAGAAAAATAAAAATAATAAATCAAAAACAAAAGAAATAAATGAGAATAAATAGATAAATAAATTAATAAAAATAAAAAATATAAGGGTGAGAGTAAGAGAAATAGAAACTTCCTAGGAAGAAAGGGCATGGACCCAACAACTACTAATTTTCCATCCATCATCTCTATTCAGATTACTTGGCCTTCTCTCAATCTCTATCACTTCCCTAAACTTGCGATGATGAAATGATCAATCCTAGCAATGACCCGAGCTTCTTCAATGTGTATGTGGTGTTTTGTGTTCTCTGCATGCTCTGCCAATGTTGAGGAGCGGATCCTCCCATGTTTGATATTAGTTTTGTGTGCGTGGATCATTTTATTTATTGAGCTACCAATTTCACCAACGTAGGGTGTCCTGCAAGGTTATGGAATTACATAAACACCTTTCATATTCTTAGGGTCCACATGTTCTTTTACCGATCGAAGGGAAATATGAATCATGTTCAGGGGCCTAAAGGTTGATTGAACTTTATGCTTCTTAAGGATCCTAGAAATCTTATCTGTGGTTCCTTGAATAAATGGAAGATGCACCCCTGAAGCCCGATCTTTGGGATCTCTTTTAACCTTAGGACCTTTGTCGGCTTTTAGGAAGGCTTTGAGACATTGGTGCCTACTATATCCATTATTTTTTAAAACATTAAGGAGATGGGTTCTCTCATCATTAAATTGGTTTTCATCATAAACCCTTAATGTGCAAGTAGTTAAAGTGTTGAGAACACCCAACTTTTGAGCAGGGAAATGATGAGACTTAGCATGAGGATATTGCTCTGTGTGAGATTTCTTCTAAAAGGTCTGGTGGGAGAAGGAACCATCTTCCTTTTTGGAAATAAGAACATCAAGGAAAGGAAGGCTCTCGTTGATCTCACATTCCATAGTGAACTTTATGGAGCTAGATTGATGGTTAAGATGCTAGAAAAAGAGATATAATTTTTCCCTACCATGGGGCCAGATGACGCAAGTGTCATCCACAAATATCTTCCATAACTTTGGCTTGAATTGAGCCGAGTCCAAAGCCCTAGATTCAAAATCCTCCATGAACAAATTAGCCACCATAGGGGAAAGGGGGGAACTCATGGCGATGCCACAAGTTTGTTCATAAAATTCCCAACCAATTTAGAGGTGAGACAAATTTCAACCTCCTTAGTAGGGATATTAGTGTAAAGGGAGACCACATCAAAACTCACAATAATATCCTCCGGATCAAATTTAAATTCCTTCAACTCATTGATAAACGATGAAGAGTCTTTGAAAAAGGACTTTGTAAGGCCAACGAGGGGTTTTAGCTTTTGGGCTAAATATTTTGCAAGAAGATAGATCAACCCTCCAATAGTGTTTACAATGGGTCTCAAGGGAGACCCCTCCTTGTGAATCATGGGAAGCCCATAGATCCTTGGAGTGAGCGGGCTATTTTCAATGAGTTTATGGCTAAAAGAGCTAACCGAGCTATAAGATTTTATTGCTAGAGCCTTAAATTTGGAGATTTTCTTAAGGGGATTCTTACTAAGTTTCTTGTAGCTCTCATTGTTACATAAATGATCCAACATTTTTCTCTGGTAGTCTTCTATATCTAATATAACTACATTCCCACCTTTTTCGGCTTTGAGGATAACAATGTCCTGGTTATTATTCAAAGTCTTGAGGGCATAGAACTCTTGTCTGCTAATGTTATTCTTGGGGGGATTTTCTTTTCTTAGGGCAACTACATAGTCTTGGAAAGATAATATCTTTAATGTTGTTAGGTAATTATTGTATCCCATATTCAATGTCACAAATGATCTCTTCCACAGGAATTTTTCTAGGAACAAGGGAAAAATTCAACCCTTTCTCTAGAAGACTAAAAACTGGAGAGCTAAAAGAAAAACTTGAAATATTAACAACCTTATTGCTATAAGAAGAGAGAGAATTATTAGTATTGTAATTATTATTGATGTTGTTATTATTAATAATATTATAATAAGAATTACATTGAGACAAACATGGGAAATTACAAGGGGAACAATCATAAAAAGTGGAATTTTCTGGACTAACCAACAAGCTATCAACCAAGGGACCAACAGCGAGGTTAATATTAAGGCTAACATTAGTGGATTTATGGGCCCCATTGGTGGAGAGTACAAATGATTCTCCATTATGGCTGGAAAAGTCAAAATCCGATGAAGAAAGGGATGATGGGTCGGGAGAGGTTTGGCTAACAGAGGACGAGGAAGGGACTAAGGGGAAACTTGAGCCTAAATCAAACGATAAGTTTTCATTGTTAGGTAGGAAAATAGTAACGTTGACTTGAATCTCCACCAAGGATGAAATGTTGGAGGAAAGGGGAGGAACAGCCACGCAGGGTTGAATATCCACCACAAATGACAAGCTGGAGGAAGAGCTATGGCGAACAGGAACATTGATCGAATGTGAACCAGGACCAGAGGAAGATATTAGGGAGCTATCATGAAGACAAAAACCATTGGAGTTCGAGCATGACATATCATCGAGAGATCCAGGAGTAGCGTTTGAGAAAGATGGATACTCGAGATGAACAGAGTCGATCGGAGGATCAAGGATCAGAACACAAGAGTGCCCAATGCTTCTGCAATATCCAATGGAACCGGCCCCAGACTTCAATTTTTGAATTCAATGATAGAGAGAACCTGAGCCATAATTCTCGTTCAATTAGGAAGTTGTTGATCTATTTTCGTGAAGAGTAATATTGTTAATCCAAGAACTGGGTGCATAGATATGACTGCTATTAATTTTAATTTTGGAAGGAAAACCAGATGAGCCTGAAAAATCTCTATGAGAAGAGGATTTTTCTAAGAGCTTGAGAAATTTTAAACAATGTTTTTTCTTCCAAATTTCTTCCATGCGCAGATATTTTAATGTTGAACAAGCTTCAATATTGTTCCATAGTGCAGCAAAATTCAAGTTAGACTACTCCAAATGTAACGAGAATAGCATTCTAGAAAGAAGATCAAGTCCTTTTCTAACCCTGAAATCTTAGAACTAATTAGGGCTAGACTCGCATTCAGAAAAATACGATGATTTCAAGACTTATTAAGGCAATGTTTAATCTGAGTGAACAAAGGAACGATGGATGAAACTTTGCATCGTTTAAGGAATTTCAAATCTCGCTTCATCTTCAAAACCTGCAAGCTTGCTTGTTCAAATTGATGAACTTTTATTGTAATGGTCCTCCCGTGCGGGATTGTGATATTCAAATTTAAGCTTTTGTGATCCATATCTTGAATATTTAGAAACACTTTCAATAAAAATCACATCCGGAATATGTGGTCGATGTATTTCGAACCATCAAGGGTGGTTCATCTTCAAGACAAGATGGAGAATTGAATCATGGCATCAGATTAAACAAGGAGAGTGCAATGTAGAGAAGCTTAATTCTAATAGCTAGATTACAACAATTACTTTTGACCAAGAATATTTATTAATAATGAAAATTATTATTATTATTATTCTTATTATATCATTTATTTATCTATTTATTTAATGTATTAATATATTTTTATGAACTAAAATAGTAAAGGAAGGACCACCAATTAAAGGATAATAAAGAGAGGACAAATCAAAAAAAAAAGTGGGTCAAGTATAAAAAAAAAAAACAAATAAAAATATATTACAGTGAAAAATTAATGAACAAATTATATATATATATGGCCAAGTCAAAATTTATAAATAGGGACTAAGAAATTAGTCCCTTAATTTAATAATAATAATAATTAATTTTTTGGAATAATATAAAATTATGAATAAAGAATAGAAAGGATATGTAGATAATAATTTGAACACGTAAAAATATATAATATATAACCTAAAAATAAAAAATAAAATAAATAAAGAAGAAATAATGAGAGGAAATAAAAATAATAAATCAAAAAACAAAGAAATAAATAACAATAAATAGATAAATTAATTAATATAAATATAAGGCAAGGGAGAGTAAGAGAAATAAAAACTCCCTAAAAAGAAAGGGTGGGGACTCAACAATTACTAAGTTTCACCCATCATCTCTATTAAGATTACTTGGCCTCCTCTCAATATCTATCGCTTCCCTAAACTTGCAGTGATGAAATGATCAATCCTAGCAATGACCCGGGCTTATTCAATGCAAATGTAGTGTTTTGTCTTCTTTGCATGCTCTGCCAGTGCTGAGGAGAAGATCATCCCATATTTGATCCAAACTTAAACAGGAATGCAACAAATTACAAATATAAACATAAATATAGAGATGCAACAGAAAAACATTTCACTTCATTAATAGAAAAATATTGAACTATGCTTACAAACAAAAAGGAAATAAGATAGCTCGGGCGATGGTAGCTTATCTCTGAGAAGAGATTTGGTGGCTACATGCATCTAAACTGTGTTACAATGAGGCTAAAGGGCCTATTTATTATTGAAAAACATGAGAAAACCCTAAACAACCAAAACCCTAACCCCAAGAGATGTAACACCAAGAGTTTGTGGGCCACGTTGGGGTTAGTTGGGCAAACAACTTCCCGGGGTCATAACTTGGTCATATTATCTTCGTTTCACACATATGATACCTTGTTGGAAAGGTCTCTCTGTGTAGTACAAGTTTCACCATAGGCCCTTACTTATGGCTGTGGGAAACAGGCCTCAACAAAAACTCTGTTTACAGGGTAAAAACTGCTCTAGAATTTCAAGACCCGAAAAAACTGCTAAAAATAGTAAATGCTAAAATAAACAAGGAAACATATAAAAATGACTGGAGGGTCTAGGTGGAATAGGCGGGTGGACACCAATATCCACCTAGATCATTCCTCCCCCCTTAGGAAGCAATGGTCCCCATTGTGTGCAGAGCCTCCATGAGGTGAGGAAATTTCTATTGAACCTGGTCCCTGGTGAACCACTTTCCCTGGTGAAGAAGTTGGTCTGCTTTGATAACTCGATATAGTTGTGTCCTCTGTTGGCAAGTGTCATTGATATGTGTATCCATGATCTGATTAGTTGTGGAATGTTCCATGTAGTCTGGGTTGAGCTATGTTGGTGTGAGTTGTTCTGCAATGTCAGATGTGTCCAACAATGGTGGAAAGTATGGTTGAAGACGGTCTACATTGAACATTGGGTGCAGACCAAGGAATGATGGGATGTTGAGCTCGAAGGTATTGTCACTAATAGCCTTGGTGATAGTGTATGGCCCATATCAGAGAGGGAAAAGCTTGTGGTGGGGTCCAACAAGGCACTCTTTCTGTAAATGTAGCCAAACTTTGTCACCCACCTTGAACTTGTGCACCACTCAATGTTGATCATGGCACTGGTTGTACTTAGCATTGGCTCTGTCCAATATATCATGGACCTGTTGGCAGATTTTTTGAACGTGCTCAGTGAAGTTGTTAGCCCTTTCGGCTTCGGACTAGACATGAGCTAAATCTTTTGAGTGGTTGCAAATGGCATCGCCACATCAATGGGACATAATGGCTGGAATCCAATCCCTACCTAAAAGGGGTTATGGCATGTTGAGCTGTGGAGAGATCTGTTGTAGATGTGTTGAACATAAGGGGGACTTTCATCCCACGTGCGTGGATGCTTCGAGTTGTACATCTGCAAAATGTGTACAATCATCCTGTTGACAACCTATGTTTGTCCATCAATTTGGGGATGGAAAGTTGTGGACTTAGTAAGATTTGTATCTAGCATCGACCAAAGACTAGACCAAAATGCACTCAGGAATATGTTGTCCCGATATGATACAATGGACTGTGGGATCCCAAAGTGTACCCACACTCGCTCAAAGAAGATCTTAGCAGTGGCCTCTGTTGTGATACTCTTCTTGCAGGACACCATGATGGCCATCTTAGAGAATCTGTTGATGACTACAAAAACACAATCATTGCCATGCTTAGTAGAATGAAGGTCTGACATGTAATCCATGGAGATAGATTCCCAAGGCCGACTAAGAGTAGGTAGAGGAGTATACAAGCCTTACTTCTTGATGTTTGGTTTGGTAATGGCACAGGAAGTCTAAGATCTAATGTACTTCCCAACATCCTCGTGAAGTTTCGGCCAATAAAAATACTTCTGCAATACCGCCACTATTTTCTCTACTCTAAAATGTCCAGCGACCCAACTGTAGTGCGCCTCCCAAATCATATTGGCACGCTCGCTTAAAGGAACATAGATGTTTCCTAAGTGGCATAAGAGTGCATCCTGAAGGTGAAAATTTGGAAGTTTCTTCCCTTCCAAAAGTGTTTGGTATGTGATGTTGAATTCTGGATTGCTCTTGTAAAGATGTGCTCACCCCAAAGTCTCATGCCCATAGGAGTCGAGCACAGTGATCAACGCCATGATCAGTGGTCGGCTTAGGCAATCAACAACATTATTAGTGCTTCCATTCTTATACTTAATGTTGAAATGGAATTGTTGCATTTAGGTGAACCATTTATGATGGTGATCAATCTGCAACTTACCTTTTGTCTATATGAACTACAGGGGTCAGTGGTCTGTGTGGATGATTGTTTCCTTCCCCGGAATGTAATGCTTCCATTGATGGCAGACCTGTACAATGGAATACATTTCTTTGTTGTAAGTGGGATACTTTCAGACTGTGTCTGAAAGTGTCTCACTATGGTAATCCACTGGATGTCCATGCTGAGTAAGAATTGCACCAATAGCATTGTCGGATGTGTATGTCTCAATCTCAAATGGTTGTTGTAGGTCTAGTAATGTGAGCACTAGTGTAGAGCAGAGGCGATGCTTCAACTCGGAAAATGTTTGTTGTTGGGTTTTAGACCAAAAAAAAAATTCTTTTGCTCCGCACTTGGTGACTTGACTTAAAGGCCAAGTGATACGAGAGAACCCCAACACAAACCTGCGGTAGAAATTGGCAAGACCCAAAAAGCTACGGAACTCTCTTAGAGTGGTTGAGGCTAGCCAATATTGAATGAGTTGTATCTTGGCTAGGTCCACATGTACACCCTACTCATCAATGATGCACCCCATATGTTGAACTTGGGTCAAGCCAAAAGTGCATTTCTCCAAGTTAGCACACAGCTTGTGTTGTAGCAGGGTTTGAAGGACCTGTCGAATATGGTGGAGGTTCTCTTCCCAACTCTTGTTGAAGATCACCACGAATGGATTGGTGAAGGGTCACAAAATGTTGTCCATCAGGCTCATGAAGGTTGTAGGGGAATTCATCAATCTGAACGGCATGACCAACCATTCAAAAAGGCCCTTCTTGGATTTGAAGGTTGTCTTCCACACATCAAATGTTTTGATAGGCACCTGGAGATAACCCAACTTCAAGTCAATCTTGTTGAAATATTTGGCCCCTTTGAGGTGGTCTAGAAGGCCATCAATCCACGAGATTGGGTATCTATTCTGGCCAATGATCTTGTTTAGCACCTTATAGTCAATGCAGAGTCTCCAAGTCCCATCCTTCTTCTATACCAATACAATTGGGCTCCCACTGGGTGATGAGATTGGCCTGATGCTGCCTTTTTGTAATAGTACCTGAAACTGCCTCTTGATCTCATCATTCTCCATAACAGAGCATGGATAGATCGATCCATTCCGTAGTTGCGTGCCCGGGGTCATATCGATAGAGTGCTTGACTTGACAATGAAAAGGTACCCCAGTAGGTGAGGTGAATATCCTTGTACTCCTCTACGAATGTGTCCATCTGCTGATGTTGTACAGAGGAACCCTACCTGGAAGTCGTGGCCACAACCTTATTCTTGCTCTGCGGGAGAATCAAAAGGAAAATAAATTTCCTGGTCTAGGAAATGATCTTGTTACATTGCTTTGCAGTGATCAAAGAGATGTTGGTAAGCGAGGCTACCTCCAGTATCCTGTATAACTTATTGGCCGAAGTAATAATCACAGAGCAAGATCTAGACTCATATACAGCATGTCACTTCCAAAAGTATGGTTTTCCTAACAATACATCACAAACTTCAAGAGGAGCAACATCACACAGCACTCATACGTGAAGGGCTTGATGTTGTAGGGAAGGCAGCACTGCTGGCTGACACGGAGATCTCATCCTTTGTGAAGCCACCTAATGGTGTATGGTTGTGGATGTGTTGTATTCTGTAGGCCCATCCGCTTCATGGCCTCTACTAAAATGAGGTTATTTTGGCTCTCGTTGTCGACAATTAACTACAACTGAGAACCCTTCACCCACATCTTTGAGTGGAAGAGGTGTTCCCCCTCCTCTGGATCTTCAGGCTCAATCTTCTAGATCTTGGTGGTGGTCACAATGGAACTGGGATCCACATCAATGATTTGCTTCCCTTTTTCATTCCCTTTATCAAGTTCTGATTTAGAGTCGGAACATGTGTCTGATTCAGAGGCCTTCAGCTCAACCACCAGTGACTACTTGGCCTGAAACTCACTTTTGTTGTGAGTTGAGCTCTTATGGAACTCACACCATTTTCCCATGTCCTTCTTTGTCTTCGTGGTGTTGTTCTTTGCTTTTGGCTTTGGCAGGATGTCCTGGATAGCCCTACCTTGGTTCTGTCATTTTCCCTATGGTTTGGGGGCTCATTTTCCTTCCTTTAGATTCGCAGATCCAAAGTCCTTCTTCTTCTGTTTAAACTTTTGCTCAATCTTGACAGCATGTCGGTATGTTGTGTTGAGCGAGGAAATGTCCAGGAACTCCATCTCATCTTGGTTGTACTTATGTAGACAATCGCACTACTTGAGTACCAAATGTCACTCAATATCCTTGATACCCAACTTCGTGTGAAGGGTATGGAAATTATTTGTGAACTACGGCACATCTTGGTCCCTTCCCTATTGTAGCGTGGTCCACTTTATATATTTATCTTCATAGCTCCCGACAGGGTAATATTGTCCCTTGATGGCATCAAGAAAAGAATCCCAAGTGGGTGTGGCTAAAAACAATGAGGGTTCACTCTCGTCTTTTTGTTCACGGTATGTTTCCCACCAGTCCTTGATGTGTGGGGCGGCTTTAGCAAGTGAAAAAGTAATATTTTCCCAATTGGAAAAGTCATGAACTGGAAAATACCCTTCCAACATGTTTAACCATTATCTACGGCATTTTCATATATCAGGCCCTCAAATATGGTAATATCAAAGTTAACTTGTACCTTAAAAGGAGTGGCACCTCCAGAGTGGCTGCTAAATGAAGATGTGTCACCTATAGGTATTCGTCGAAAGATCTGGGCAAAGTTATCCATCATTGCGTTCCTTTGTCCCTCGAGGGCTTCCTCGAGGAACATTTTGAAAGGATCTCCTACCCCCTTGTCTTTATTTTCTTCTGCCATGGGAGGCCATTGGGGTTTGTGAGGTTGATCTTGCAGTAGTTCAACTAGATCAAGCCTTAACTCCTTATACCTTGACCTCGTTGGGGACATGCACAGAAAAATAGAGAAAGAGAAGATTTCTTTGGTACCAATGATCTGAACTTAAACAGGAACACAACAAATTACATATATAATCATAAATACAGAGATGCAACATAAAAACACTTCATTTCATTAATAGAAAAATATTGAACTATGCTTACAAAGAGAATGGAAATAAGATAGCTCGGGCGATGGTAGCTTATCTCTAAGAAGAGATGTGGCAGATACATTTCTCTGAACTATGTTACAATGAGACTCAAGGACCTATTTATTATTGAAAAACATGACAAAACCCTTACCCCAGGAGATGTAACACCAAGAGTTTGTGGGCCTTGTTGGGGTTAGTTGGGCAACCAAATTCCTAGGATTGTAACTTGGTCATATTATCTTTGTTTGGCATGTATGATAACTTGTTGGAAAGGTCTCCCTAAGTACTGCAGGTTTTGACATAGGCCCTTTCCTATGGCCATGGTCCTGCAGCAGACCTCAAAAAACATCGTTTAGGGGGTCAAAACTTCTCTAGAAGTTCAGGACTTGAAAATTTTCTAAAAATAGTAAATATTGAAATAAATAAGGAAACATATGAAACTGACTGGAGGGTCTATGTGGAATAGGTGGATTTCCACCAATATCCACCTGGATTAATCTTTGATGTTAACTGAGTGCTCATGGATCCTTTTATTTATTGAGCAGTCAGTTTCACCAACGTAGGGTGTCCTGCAAGAGCATGGGATTACATAAACACCTTTCATATTCTTAGGGTCCATAGGATCCAAATTTTTAGATTAGATATTCAAAAAAAATATTGACCATTCAAGAAAATATATTAACCCTATGAGTTTTAAAGTTAAAAACTAAAAATATTGTAAAGAATTGAAACTAATTGATCATAGGATGAGAAACACCTAGTTGAGGGGATGATCCAAGTGGTGCATGAGCATTGGAACAACATTGTGTTGAACAATGCTCTATTTGAACAGAGGCTGACAATTTGGCACTTATATACTTCAATTGGAGTTAATTTTCATCCAATTGTAGCATAATTTCTTCCTTTATGTCCACCCTTTCCATCAATATCTTCCCCACAAGCATATGCATGTGCTAATAAAAGTCCACGGTCTTCCGATTCTTGGCTTCCCTTGCCCTAGTATTCCTTGTGTCAGAGATCCAATTCCCTAATTCTACATTGATATCCCAATCAAAAAGCACTCCATGTTCTCCCTAAATTTCATGCTTGACTGATTTGATTTCTTCTTAAATGTGAGTGGGTAATCACTACCATAAAACATTGCTACACTCCCTTTCATTCACTGTTACACAACATTTTGTCACTTTCCCTGTACTCCCCTTTCCTCGATATTGGAGGACCTCTATAGTGAACCCTATATGCTTTCCCATCATGAACAGCATGCCTTTACATCCCTCTTCATGTGCAGAGCATTCCCCTCTTGCATCATTTCCCAAGAATCTTCCTTCAATCCCAGTTTTCAAGACCGATGCTAGTGCTCAGTTCCTTCCCTGTGCCGATTTGCAGAGTTTGAAACGAGGCCTAACGCCGAATGGCATAAGTAAGCCCTTCATCACTCTCATTGGCCCTCTTTTGGCAAGTTTTTAAAACATGGAGTCAAAGCTTCCAGGTCTAGAAGCTTCGTGAACAGAAGTTTGGTAAATGGTTGGGTTAGATAGAGCCAGGACAGTCTGTTTGGGCTCCATTCCCCTATTAAGATGGAACAAAACAAAGAGATAAGCCCTCTCCCATCATAAGAGGAACCATCTCCCCTCCATCAAAGCTATATAAACTCCTCCTTTTCCAAGTTGAACTAGTCTTTTTTGGAGCTTGAATAACCAGCAAGATATCAATAGCTTTAGCCTTCTAGTTTATGTTTGTGAAGGGAGAATAGTGTGTTTGGTTTGGTTTGGAACTAAAGGGGAGAAGCCTTAAACTTCCATTGTTGAGACTAACCATGAGATGCTAGCAGTGGTGTTGGAACCTCGATACGTCGGAGGAGACCTGCAACATCAAGGCTTTGGTTGTATTTCCTTCTGAAGTTTATATTAATACAACTAATGGTTTATTTCCTACATTGAGTGTCATATTACATTTGATGGCTTAAGATTCCTTGACTTTTTAAGTAGATTGAATGTGATTGTATGTTATCACATTTGTTGTTGTCTCTTGTGTGTTTGTTTCAGGTATTTGAACGGAAATAATGAAAGGAAGTTGGAGCAAGGAAGCGAAATCATCATCAAGCGGATTAGCATTCTAAGAGGTAGGCCCTCTTATTCGATTCTAATCTAAGGAATTTTACATTAGATTGTTTGTTTGTGGCTAGAACTGCTCTCTCGGGCTAGAGGGATTCTCTTTGTCTGCATCGAGAATTTACCTACTCCACATTCACCTACACTCTTGAAGAAGAATTTCCAAGATTCCCACTCCATCCCACATGGTCGAGGGTTATCCAAAGCTAACACAATGGAGTCATACACTAGAGTGGGATGGTGGTGGATACAATCCTCAATTACTTCCATAAATGACTCGAATATCGGTCATCTTCCATCATCAACCCATCCATTTAACCTATACTACATGTTTCCGAAGTGGCAAGACTCTCATGCATAAGGATAAGTTAACAGTAGATGTGAAAAGGTGGATGGAAGTTCTCATCCCTATTCACTCCATATAGAAGAATTTTAAATTTAGTTTGATTAAAAAATTTAATATGTGTGAGAGAGAAAACTGTTATTTTATAATAAATTATCTAAACATTTATTATTGAGTATTATTGTTTTATTTGGCACTATTTTAAATAATTAGCTATTATTTTATTTGTCATTATTTTAAGTATCAATTGATTTTGGTTTGTTTATATTTTCATAACAATATGTATTATGAATGTTATTTTGTGATTAATTATCTTAATATTGAAAATTGTTGTTTAATTTTTTAGTTCAAAGGTTTGTTTGAGGTTTGTTTGAGTTCGTGTGTGTAGTTTAAAAGTTATATGCCAATTTTGAATGTGTAAAAAAAATTAATAATATTTTGGTGTTGTTTGAGTTTGTGTATTTAGTTTAAAAGTTATATGCTAATTTTGAATGTGTGTAAAAAAGAAAATTAATAATACTTTGGTGTATGTATATATAAAGTTTAGGGGATAACATCAAAGTAATTGGCACTCTACAACCCAATAAAGGGTAGATGTGTAGGCATTAGATGTAATGTAAGAAAGATTGTATGTCAACATGTCATCTATATTATAACTAATAATAAAATAATAATAATAATACTAAAATTAGCACATCTTCCATGTTTCTTTAGTCTTAATGCAATAAACCGGTTTGAGCCAAGTAATAAAAATAATAAAGTTTAATTTGTTATATTTTAATTTTGTTTTTATTAGTAAAATTAAAAACAGTTTTTTAGATAAAAGAAAATCATAATACCATGGTTTATCAATACCATGAACCATCTAGGGTTTTTATTATTATGTTATGGATCTAGGCTTTTAATTATTCTATTACAATTCCATGGGCCAATACCATGGCTTATCAATACCACATGCCCAAAAACCATAACTTACTTCAAAATCAAAAGCATTTTATTTTTATTTTATTTTATGACATTTTTTAATTAAATTTAAAAGCAAAAAGGTTATAATTACTTTTGAGATATATCTAAACCCTTCATCCCTCCATCCTCACGACCACGAAAAATATTCCCATAAAGAATAAATGGAGGTTTTAATAAAATTAAAAATTAGAATACTTTTATATATACATATGTGAAATTTATATAGTATAAATAATATTATAAAGAGCCAGGATTGATGCATCTTAACCAAGGATCCAAGCAAAGAGAGAAATCAAATTGACTAACAATGATAGAGGAAAGATAGTGCATGCTTCTTTTAAGTTTTTTATTAGTGTAGTTTCTTTGACATGATTGATCCAAAATATAGGTTTAATATTTTAAACCAGATATGTTTTTTAAATTTATATACTTTCTTAAATAGAGTAAAATGGGATCGGATTTAAGAGAGAGAGGGAGGGAGGGAGAATAGAGTGGGGGGGAGAGAAACAAAGGTGGGAGAGAGAGGGAGAGAGGAGGGGGGGGAGAGGAGAGAGGGAGCGAGAGAGAGATTGATTTGGAGGGGGGAAGAGAGGGAGGGAAGAACAAAGACATTGAGAGATAGAGGTGGAGAGATAAAGAGAGTGACAAGAGAGATATGAAGATGAAATAAGGGAGAGAAGAGACTAAGGAAGAGAGAGAAAAGGAGAGGATATAGATAGGGAAAGAAGGGAAGAGAGAGAGAGAGAGGGAGGGAGACATAGATATAGAGGGGGGAGAGAGGGGGAGAGAGAAGGAGAGCGGGGGGATAGTGACAAAGTTGGAGGGTGGAGAGAGAGTGTGTGATAGGTGAGAGACAAAGGGAGGTGGGAGAGAAAGGGAGAGAGATAAGACTTGAAATAGAGATGGGGAGAGAGAGGGAGGGAAGAAGAAAGAGAGATAAAGGTGGAGAGTGTGAGGATGTGATAAGGGAGAAATGGATAGACAGTGAGGGAGAGAGGAGAGTGGGAGGAAGAGAGAGAAATAAGGAGATAGAGAGGGAGAGAAGGGGAATATAGAGGGAGAGGGAGAGGTAGGGAAAGATATATAGATAGATATGGAAAAAGAGTGTGTATGTTTTAGGGGTGAGAAGGGGAGACAAGGGGAGATAGAGATATAGATGGAGGGGGGAGAGAGGGAAGAAGAGAGAGGTAGAGAGAGGGAGGGAAGAAGAGAGATAAATATGGAGAGAGAAGTGGAAGAGAGAGAGAGAGAGTATGTTTGGGAGGGGAGATAGAGAGACAAAGAAGGAGAGACAATGGGAGATAGAGATATAGATGGAAGGGGCAAAGAAGGAAGAAGAGAGAGACAATAGAGGGAGATATGAAGAGAGATAGATATGGAGAGAGAAGAACAAGAGAGAGAGAGAGAAGGGGAAGTGAGAGAGAGGGAAAGGAAGAGGGAGAGGTATATATATATATATGGAGAGAGAATGTGTGTTTGTGGGCTTTTATAGAGAGACAAATAAGGAGGGACATAGGCAAATAGAGATATACATGGAGGGGGCAAGAGGGAAGAAGAGAGAGACAGAGAGAGGGAGGGAGGAAGAGAGATAGATATGGGGAGAGAGAGAGAGAGAGAGAGATAGAGATGTGCTTAGGGGGGTGATATAGAGAGACAAATAAGGAGAGATAGAGGGAGGTATAAATATAGATGGAAAGGGGAGAGAGGGAAGAAGAGAGATATAAAGAGAGGGAGGGATATAAACACAAAGATGGAAGGTGCAGAGAGAGGGAAGAAGAAAGAGACACACGTAGACAAATACAAATGTAGAAGTTAGATCTAGAAATTTGTGAATATTTTGGTTTTTCACTAAAATATATGTATTGATTAGTGTAGTTGTTGATTTATAATCCTATTTGATTGCTTGCACTAAATGCATTGATTTCAGTGTAGATGTTGATTTCTAATCCAATTTGATAGTGTGCAGTAGATGCATAGATTTCAGTGTAGATGTTGATTTCTACTCCTATTTGATTGTTTGCATTGGATGCATTGGTTTCAATGTAAATATTGATTTCTAATCCTAATTTATTGCTTGCACTAGATGCATTGATTTCATTATATATGTTGATTTCTAATCCTATTTGATTGTTTGCACTAGGTTCATTGATTTCAATGTAGATGATGATTTTTTATTTGATGCAACTAGATGTATGATGTACATTAATTTTAAAGTAATTAGATTCATAGTGTGCATTGATTTTAGTGTAAGCACATAAAAATTATTGATGACGTGCATTGACTTTTGTGTTACAATAATTCAACCATAAATTCAATAGTGGAATTTTCATCCTAAATAAAATGTTCACTTACCCAAAATGCTTGCCTCCTAAAACTGTATACTATTTGTAATTGGTTGCTTTCTTATTATTCTCATTTTCCATCATTCGACATTGTTAATCACTTTGCATTCAAACAAGGTAATAGAAAAAAACTACTAGTGAAAATTATTTGGGGTTTAACACTCCATAAGTCACAATGATTTACTCTAGAGAAAGTTACTATTAATATTGGAGAGCAAGAGAGACGAGGTATGATGTTTACTATAATAGCTCTAGTTAAATATTTTAATGGTCTATGATTTCAACTGCCCTTTTCATATGGTCGATATGAAAAGATGGCAAAACTAATAGGTGTGACAATAAGAACAGTGTAAGATAATAGTTTGAGATTGATCACAATGAAGAGTGTTTGTAATTGGTTACATTCTTATTATTCACATTTTCTATCATTCAACATTGTTACATAGGCACTTTGCATTCAAAAATTTTATTTCATCATTCAAATTACTAACAGTGTCTCTCATCTCAACAAATTCAGGTATCTAAGAAAATTTAAAATTAAATTGACTAAATTAATCTTAGACATATTTAGCATATTTAAATTGAGTAGACTAAAACACCATATTTGAAATCGTTACTCTAAAATAGTCAAAGATAAATTCTTAAGGTTAGAGACCCATTTATGTTTTCATTTATAGAAACCATAAATACAATTATCGATACAATTATGGGTTATACAATATAACTTGTGTTATGAATATTTAAATGGTTTGAAAGCTAAAGATTAATAAAGAGGAGATATTTTTCCTTTTCAAAACCTTCCCAAACACTACCAAAGTTCATATTTTTATCAATGGTACACTTATCAACCATTTATTCATAAATGAATGGATAGATAATACATAGTTTTTAATGAGTGGTTGCATAACAATAAGGAAATTCCATTGTATTTTTTTTAAGAAAAGTGTATATAGAATTTGTTTTAAGAAAACATAAATATTTTCTATCACTTCATATTCTATAAATTTGGTTTGGGGATGTCAAAATACCAACCCAATGTGAAGCATTGAGATGTAAATTATCCAATCCATCCACCCTACATGTGTTTACCTATTGAATAATTTATGCATGTTGCTTTAACAAACATATGAACCATTCCTTGTTGGATTTTAAGATTCCAAGCCAAAAAAAACATGTCAAGGCCCTACCATGGAATTTTTGGAATGGTCATTAGTGAATACATGGTATTATTGTGATGGATTACCTTAGAAAGCTATCAAGTTCTTCATGTAAATTCAAATTGAGTCACATATTCAAAAAACTATGATAATTCAAATTGAGTCACATATTCAAAAAACTATGGTAGAAAATATTTATCCTCCATTACAGTTCTACACACAACCGACGATGCCACTAATTCTACCATGCATGTTCCGATGACCATGCCATATTTGCGACATTCGAGCCATGCGAAATATCGTCGCAATACTAACGATACCACTAATTTTACAAAGTACCTTGCGATGACCATATCGTAGTTGTGACGTTGAGGCAGTAGGAAATTTTGTCGCAAGAGAGACACCCCCACTAATTTTACTAAATTTGTTGTGACGCACATGGCATGGGGAATTCATCACAAGACAAACAACCCTACCAATTTAACAAAATGTGTTGCGACGATTAGATCATTGTCGCAATACTAATGAAGGTAGCAATTAAAAAAAAAAAAAAAACATTGGTTGATAGTATGGTAGTTTTTTATCTACCATATTAGATAGTCATAAATGTTTGACATGTTATGCATTAGCTTGAATTTGTGATGTTATTTATCATACTATTCCAGCTAATAAAATTACAATAAATTACTTATAAAATAGAATGATGTTGTGCACTAAATAATTCTCCTTGGATCTGGCAAAGTGTCACTACATGTACAATTAAAAGAATTATTTACAAAATAGTAATGATGTTGTCCACTAAATAATTCTCCTTAGATATAGGAGATTGTATGCACAATTAAAGAAACCTTGACATTTTATTTTTAAGAAAGAACTTAAAAAATAAAATAGCAAATAGTTGGAGAAATGGTTAAAACAAGTGTTGAATAGTTCAAGCTAGTGAACTTTTCTAGTGTGTTGGTTATTGATTCTAGGTCAAAACAATCCATATGAATACAAAATTTGAATCTCGTGACATTTTTATCCTATTTAGACCTATATGGGAAAAAACTAATACATTAAAATCACGTTCAGAATACTCGAAAGCATCATCCACAAATTGTCAAGAAAAAGGATATAATAACAGAAGCAATTTCATGTATAAATAAATGATTTTGGCTAAATTGTGATTCTCTATTATCAAGAGTGTTTCGTAAAATTTCAAAATTCCATAAAGTTTTTGTAGAAATTTTAAAATAAGATATACACAATAGTCAAACAATCAGAGATAAACAATACATGTGTAAATAATTTTATAAAAACCAATCCTCCTATATTGTTTGTACTATAAACAATACATGTGTAATAAGGATAAAGAACACAAGTTTCCAAACCCGAATAACAATGACAATGAGGGTATATTTCTAGAAGACAAATATAATTAACAAGTTGTAGGGAGTGAGGATCTTGGAGGAAAATTGATTAGTAAATCCTCCAAATTCAATTGAAGTGAATAACTACCTTCAAAGACTTATTCAATGCTACCTAGGGGAGTGGTGGACACAACTTTACACAAATAATTTTCCATGTAGAAGAAGAACATGAATATTATGGAAGTATATTATTGTATGATTCAATGAGGCACTTAGGAGGACATAAATTTTTACTTTCTAGTCATTTGTTCTAGTTGGTTACTCGTGTTCCAACTTTTACATTTAAGCTTGTTATAGAGAGGACTTCTTAATGATATTTCTATATTCTTGATAAGTTAACTATATTTAAATATACCTATAGTTTGTTATCATTATAATTAACTATTAACTGCTTGTAAAAGGATGGAAATATGTTTCAATCATCGACAATATCACTTGATAATCATGGACAATATTACATATCTAACTACTTTTGTTGTACCATTAAATGCAAGGAAGCATAATAAGAACCATGAGAAAAAAATGCATTACAAATGCATTTAAGAAATTGGAAGCCACACCAATAATAAAGCAGGGTCTATTTTTGAAGAAAATTGAGGGTTCAAAAACTGCTTCTGACAAAACTGGCAGACAATACAACATTTTTTGTATGTGACTATTATGAGTCAAAGTTTAAATAAATTGAAAAGTACGCCAACTTAGTTTTACCTTTTAAAGTTCCACACAGAATATCAAATAGAATAGCAATTCAATTCCAAAATCCTTATGTGAAATCAAGAGCATATAACCTCAATAAAACAAAGAGTTGGGACGCTTAAAATTCATAACTCAAAAAAGGATGAAGAAAACTTATTGTTTGGATGAATTCTAGAAACAAATTGTATTTTTGGCGGCTTATTTATAAGGTCCTCTGTGAACTGAAGAGTTAACTTAAACGTACCTACAAAAAACCCAACACTATATATGAAAAAACATAGAAACACTTTGTCCAAATTTCCGAAGGAAATATTTTACTCTATCACATAAACCATGCTCCAAATTGATACAACATACTTTCAAATACTATTACTTCATCCAAGATTCAATTCAATGTAGCTTAATTAATGTTGATATAGATAACCAATCTAGAAATAGCCCAAACTACAAAAATTGCCAAAATATCAAGTTATTCAACATTACTAAACACCAACATATCAAGTAAAGAAATTTCGACTTGGATAAACATTCAAATATAGGAAATTTTCTAGGGCCTTGTTTGATAGGCAATTGGTGTGTATAGGTTAATCTTTCAGACTACCCAGATTAAACAAACAAAATGAGTCACTAAACATTGTAAACTCCCTTGGGAGTTAATTTCACGAGTACTAAAATATTTCTTAAACCATTTCAAGTGTTAGTATTAACATTTATACAACTTTAATACATTTCTTCTTATGTGTTTGATATGAACTTAAACAGGAACGCAACAAAATACAAATATAACCACAAATACAGAGATGCAACAGAAATAACACTTCATTTCATTAATATCAAAGAACTTAAATATGCTTACAAACATAATGGAAATAAACTAGCTCAAGTGATGATAGCTTATATATGAGAAGAGATGTGGCAGATACATGCCTTTGAATTGTGTTACAATGAAGCTTGAAGGCCCTTTTATTATTTATAAACAATGGAAAACCCTAAACATTGAACAACCTAATCCTAGGAGATGAAGCGCTAAAATTATGGGCCATGTTTGGGTAAATTGGTACATCAACTTCCTGGGGTCGTAACTTTGGCATACGATCTCCATTTGACGTGCACAATACCTCGTTAGAAATAAATTTGAGGAATACAACTTTAGTCTGAAAATAGGAGTTGAGGACTCATGTTTGTCCATTTTCCAAAAAAAACGTCATTTAGGGCCTCAAAATGACTCTGAAAGTTCAAGACCTAAAAAACTACCAAAAATAGTAAATTGTGCTACAATTAAGGAAAATGAAAAACTGAAAGAAACAGTGGTGAGGGTCTAAGTGAAATAGGTAGGTAGCCACTAATATCCACCAGGATCAGTCCTCCCCCCTTAGGAAGAAATGGTCCCCATTGTGTTGAGTGCCTCGATGAGATAGGGAAACTTCTCCTGAACTTGGTCCCTGGTGAGCCACTTGCCTTGGTGCAGGAGTTGGCTAGCTTTGACAAATCGATATAGTTGGATCTTTTGTTGGTGAGTATTCTTGATATGTGTGTCCATGATCCAATCAGTTGCAGAATTTTCCATGCAATCAGGATTTAACTTTGTTGGTGTGAGTTGTTATGCAATGTCGAATGTGTCCAATAATGGTGGAAAGTATGGTCAAATAGGTCCACATTGAACACTAAGTGAAAGCCAAGGAACAGTGGAATGCTAAGCTTGAAATAATTATCCCCTACAACCTTGGTGATGGCGTACGGCCCATATCGGAGCAGTTGAAGCTTACGGTGAGCCCCAGTGAAGCACTCCTTTTGCAAATGTAGCCAAAATTTATCTCCCACCTGGAACTTGTGCAGCACCTGATGTTGATCATGTCGTTGCTTGTACTTAGCATTGGATTTGTCCAATATGTCATGGACCTGCTGGAAGATGAGCTGGATGCACTCAATGAAGATTTTATCCTTGTCAGCTTCAGATTAGACATGGGTCGAAGCTGCCTAAGTAGTTGCAAATGGTATAGCCAGATAAATGGGACATAGTGGCTGGAATCCCAACCCCACTTGAAATGGGTTATGGCCATTTGAGCTATGGAGAGATTTTTTGTAGTTGTGTTGGACATAGGGGAGACTTTCATCCCATGTGTGTGGATTCTTCAAGTTGTACAAGTGAAAACTGTGTACAATCATCCTATTGATGACCTCTATTTGGTCATCAATTTGGGGGTGGAAAGTCATGGACTTAGTGAGCTTGGTATCCAACATCAACTAGAGAATTGAAAAAAATGTACTTAGGAACTTGTTGTCCTGATCTGAGATAATGGAAAGTTGGATCCAAAAGCGTACCCACACTCATTCAAAGAAGAGATTAGCAGTGGCTTTTGTTGTGATACTCTTCTTGCAGGCCGCCAGAATGGCCATCTTAGAGAATTTGTCGACGACCATGAAAATACAGTCGTATCCATGCTTAGTAGAAGGGAGGCCCAACATCTAATCCATGGAGATGGATTCCCAAGGTCGAATAGGTAGGCAAAGGAGTATATAGGCCTTTCTTCTTGAAGGTCGGTTTGGAAATGGCACCGGAAGTGTAGTATTTGATGTACTTCCCAACATCATCTTGGAATGATCACTTGAAGGAACATATAGGTGTGTTAGGTGACATAATAGTGTATCTTGGAGGTGAAAATTTGGAACTTCCTTGCCTTCCAGGAGTGTCTGGTATGTGTTGTTGAATTCTGGATCACTCTTGTACTGATGCGGCGACCCCAGAGTCTCATGCCCGTAAGAGTTGAGCAGATTGGCCAATGCCATGATCGGCGATCAACTGAGGGAGTCTGCAACATTATTGGTGTTTCACTTCTTGTACATGTTCAAATGGAACTATTACAAATATGTGGAGAATTTTTATGGCAATCGTTTTGCAACTTCCCTTGTGTCTATATGAACTTCAGGGATTGGTGGTCTATGTGGATGACTATTTCCTTCCCCATAATGTAATGCTTCCATTTTTTATAGGCCTGCACCATGGAATACATCTCTTTGTCATAGGTGGGATACTTTTAGACTATGTCTAAAAGTGTCTCACTGTGATATGCCACTAGATACTCCTACTGAGTAAGAACTACACTAATAGCATAGTCGACAACATCTGTCTCAATCTCAAATGGTTTATGTAGGTCTAGTAATGTGAACATTGGTGAAGAGTATAGGCGATGCTTCAACTGAAGAAGAAAAAAAAAATCATTTTGTTGCGATTTGGACCAACAAAATTTGTTTTTGCTTTGCCATTTGTGACTTGACTCAAAGGCCAAGTGATGCGAGAGAACCCCAACATGAACCTGCGGTAGAAATTGGCAAGACCCAGAAAGTTGTGAAAACCTGTTAGAGTGGTTAGGGTTGGCCAATCTCGAATGACTTGTATCTTGGTTGGGTCCACATGCACACCGCACTCATCAATAATGTACCCTAGATATTGAACCTGTGTCATACCAAAAGTGCATTTCTCTAAATTGGCACACATCTTTTGGTGTCACAAAGTTTGGAAGACCTCTTGAATATGGCAGAGGTTCTCTTCCCAACTTTGGCTAAAGATCAGGATGTCATCCAAATATACCACAATGAATGAGTTGGTGAATGGTCACAAGATGTCTTCCATCAACCTCAATGAAGGTTGTGGGGGCATTCGTCAACCCAAAAGGCATGACCAACCATTCAAAAAGGCCCTCCTTGTATTTGAAGGTAGAATCCCACACATCGGAGGGTTTGATTGGTACCTAGTGATACCTGGACTTCAAGTCAATATTTATAAAATATCTGGCCCCTTGAGCTGGTCCATTAGGTCATCAATCTGTGGGATTGGGTACCTATTTCGAATAGTGATCATGTTCAGTGCTCGATAGTCAATACAAAGTCTCCAGGTCCCATCCTTCTTCTGTACCAACACGATCGAGCTCCCATGGGGTGATGAACTTGGCCTGATGTTCCCTATCTACAACAACTCCTGAATCTACCTATTGATTTCATCATATTCCAGAATAGAGCATCGATATATTGGTCCATTTAGCAGTGGTGCACCTAGGGTTAGATCAACGGAGCACTTGACCTTACAGTGTAGAGGTACCCCTATGGGTGAGGTGAATATGTCCTTATACTCCTCCACGACCTTGTCTGTCTATTGTTTTCATGTGGAGGAGCCTTTTTTGGAGGTTGTGGCCACAATCTTCTTCTTTCCTTGAGAGTGAATCTTAAGGAAAACAATTTTCCCAGTCTTGGAAATTATCTTTATGCATTGCTTCACAATGATCAAATATATGGCGATATGCAGCGCTACCTTTGGTATCCTATATAACTTATTTCCCAAAGTAATAATAACTATGTGGGTCCTAGAATCATACACAGAATGTTTCTTCAACAAGTATGGTTGTCCTAATAATACATCACAAACTTCAAGAGGAGAAACATAACATAGTACCTCATCTACGAAGGGCTTGATGTTGTAGGGAAGGTGGGACTACTAGCTGACGCAAAGATCTTGCCCTTAGTGAAGCCACCCGATGGTGTACGGTTTCAGGTGTGTTGTGATCAATAGGCCCAACCACTTCATGAACTCTACTAAAATGAGGTTCTTTTTGATCTTCTTGTCAACAATGAACTGCAACAGAGAATCCTTCACCCACATCCAGGAGTAGAAGAGGTGCTCCACCTCCTCTGGATCTTCGGTCTCATTCTTCTAGATATTGGTGGTGGAAATAGTGGCCCTGCGCTCTGCATCAATAATCTTCTTCCCTTTTTAATTCCCCTTGTCGGGTTCTAACTTAGAGTTGGAACATGCATTTGAATCAGAAGCCTTCAGCTCGGCCATCGGTGACTGCTTGACCCGACACTCACTTGTGTTGTGAGTGGGGCTCTTATGGAACTCACACCATTTGCCTATATCTTTCTTTGTCTTCGTGGTGTTATTATTTGCTTGTGGTTTCGAAGGGTTGTCCTGGGTTGCCCCACCTTGCCTTTGTACTTTGTTCTACGACTTAGGGGTGCCTTTCCCTTGCTTTAGATTCACAGATCCAAAGTTTTGCTTCTTCTATTTAAATTTATGCTCAATCTTGACAGTGTATCGATAGGCAGCACTAAGCGAGGAGATGTCAAGGAATTCCATATCATTGAGGATGTACTTGTGTATACAGTCGCGAAACTTGATTACGAAATTTCACTCAGAATCCTTGATACCCAACTTCATGCGAAGGGTATGAAAAATATTTGTGAACTCTCGCACGCCTTGGTCCCTTTCCTGCTACATCGTGGTCCATTTTATACATTTATCTACATAGCTTCCGATAGGGTAATATTGTTCCTTGATGGCGTCTCAAAAATAATTCTAAGTGGGTGCGACTAAGAATAGTGAGGGTTCAATCTCATCCCTCTTCTCGCAGTAGGTTTCCCACTAATCCTTGACGTTGGGGGCAGCTTTGAGGAGTGCAAAAGTAATATTTTCCCGGTTGGAAAAGTCATGAAATGAGAAATATCCTTCTAGCATATTTAACCATTTATGTAAGGCATTTGCATCTATCTGAATTATAAATATGGGCATGTAAAACTTAACTTGTACCTTAAAGGGAGTGGTGCTCCCAGATTGGTTACTGAAAGAAGATGCGTCGCCTGTGGGTAGCCGACAAAGGATCTGGGAAAAGTTGTCCATCATTGCATTCCTATGTTGCTTGAGGACTTCTTCGAGCAATATATTGAAAGGATCTCATGTTCCCTTCTCTTTCTTTTATTACACCAAGGGAGGTCGTCCGGATTTGCGAGCCTGGTCTTGCAAGGGTTCAACCAGTTCGAGCCCTAACTCCTGATACCCTAACCTCATTGGGGACATGCAAAGAAAAATAGAGAAATAGAAAATCACTTTGATACCATTGATCTGAACCTAAACAGGAGCGCAACAAAATACATATATAACCATAAATAAAGAGATGCATCATAAATAATACTTCATTTCATTAATATCAAAGAACTGAAATATGCTTACAAACATAATGGAAATAAACTAGCTCGTGCGATGGTAACTTATCTCTTAGAAGAGATGTGGCGACTACATGCCTTTGACCTATGTTACAATGAGGATCGAAGACCTATTTATTATTAAGAACAATGAAAAACCCTAAACATCCAAAAACCTAACCCTCGGAGATGAAGCACCAAGACTATGGGCCCCGTTTGGGTAAATTGGTACATCAACTTCTCGGGGTCGTAACTTTGGAATACAATCTTCATTTGACGTGCAATATACCTCGTTAGAAAGATCTATCCGAGGACTACAACTTTAGGCTAAAAATATAGTTAATCACTCATGTTTTCCTATTTTCCAACAAATGTCATTTAGGGCCTCAAAACGGCTTCAAGTTCAGGACCTGAAAAACTGCCAAAAATAGTAAACGGTGCTACAATTAAGGAAATGGAAAACCGGAAAGAAACAGTGGTGGGGGTCCAAGTGGAATAGGCGAGGGGCCACCAATATCCACTTGTATCCAAGTTGGCCTAAAATATCGCCTATTTTATTTAGGGCCATTGTGCACAAGGAGATGAAATTAACTTAATACAACAAAATTCTCTTGAAATTGTCCTTATAATTATCTCTATAAGCATACACTGACTTATGCATAAATAACCCAAAAATTATTTAAGATGCCATGACATAATTTGAGAAATTTACTCTTGCAAAATAAAATGACCATCACTCATGTTATTTAAATGGCCATCACTAAATCTGTTAAGCAATTCTCGAATAAGTGAATTTAAATGACCATCACTCATGTTATTTTCTATTTTTTTAGCTTCTTTTAAGGATTTTGAAGTGGAAATAATTGATATATTTGAGACATGTTACATGAAACCTTGGAACATCTCCTAGGAGGGTTACACAAAAAGTCTTGCCACAAGTTTTTTTTGGTAGTATTTTATCCTATTTTTCTTAATCATTGCTCGAAGAAAGTGGCTCATATTTCATTGGTTCTAACACCTTTGTTTGTTGCTCAAACTCTTATTATTATTATTGGCATGAAGTTGAAGCATCAACTCTTGTAAATTATCCCCCATCTTTAAACCTGATATGTGGAATCAACATAGTCCATATCAATCAAAAACCAAAATACCAGTTATCATTACCTAAATGTCAAAATTAGATTTACTTCTTAATAAAAAACTAAAATGTCAGTTATCATTACCTAAATGTACTAGACTCAGATGCTCTAGGAATCAATTTCACACTCCCACATCGTATTTATACTGGACTGCACCTTTTATTCACGTTCACCTAAATCTGTGGAATTTATTGAACATTGATAAAATTATTTCATCTCATCTTCTAACTTTTAAAATTAACCCAGATTCCCCTAGCTATGGGTTTTCATATCCTTGTCATTATCTAGCATTCCATTTGATACCTCTAATTGTTGTGATGAATGGTAATGGAATAAAAAACACAAACCAACTCTATGGAAAGCATTTGACTTGAATGTTGGAGAAAACAAGGAAGCCACTTGAGATCCCAAGTCATTGGCTCAAGTGGCTCCCCTGTGTAGTAGGATTGAGATTTCACAATTTGTTGACATTACCCTCAATGTTTTCTAATTTACAATGTGTATCCAAATTTTCCACATATCCATTTCAGGGGAGCATATCAATCATTTGGGCAGAAAAAGGTTAAATAATAATAGAAGTGTTGCTCCTTTGTTGCTTCCATCACCATGAAGCATAAAATTTTCAATGTTTGAAGAGGACAAAATGCAAGTAGTCTGGGAACTCAGTTGGAAATCTAGAAGTTAAGAAGACATGAGGCCTAAACTAGGTAGTGGACAATTCAAAATTGTCAAATAATGCAATCCGGAGAAAAAGAAGCAAGCATATAAGTATGTATCTGAGCAACAAGAAAGAAGAGTTTAATCTAGCTATAAGGAAATTGAAAAAAACCATGCTCATGCATTCTTATCATGTCATTGTTTTCCAATTTAGAGGAAGCTAGGTGATTGGTAATTGAGAGTATCCTCAAAGAAATTAATAAATGATAAACCAAGGGGAGTATCATCCTATTTTTATCCCAAGGATGCTCATAACACTTTCACCAGAAGAAACATTTTGAATGCCACAATATATTCAAATTGGTATGTGAAGAATTTGATGGTAATATAGGAATAATGGATGAGCTAACCAACAGTATGCTAGAGGTTAAAAAAGAAGTTCAAGATTTGTTTGGGGACTGGAACAAGAGGAAGAAAAGACAAGTTGAGGAGGTACCAACCTAGTTCTCTCCCCAAATATGTTCATGACACTTGCACCAGAAGAAACATTTTTAAGGCCATGATATACTTAGGATGGTTGGTTAAGTGCTTGATGGTTGTTGTAACATTTTCTTGTCATCAAAATTTTCAAAGAAAATATTCCAAAACTTTATTTTTTGCACCACTTTATATATCAATGTATGTGTGCATTTTATATAAACACCATATTTATGTTTTAGGGTTATACTTCAATAAAATTTTATAAAAAATTGTAAATGAAGTGCTTACATTTTTGTATGGCAATGATATCATCCAAAAAATCAACAACCATAATTCAATAACAGACCCCCCCCACCCCACGCTTGCTCGACGTTTAACGAAAGGGTGGAGGGGGTTCTGCAATTCATAGTTTTCTCAAAACATTTTTACATTATATGGTGGCCCATGGTTAATAGCACAACACCCCCCCCCCCCCTTCCCCCCTCAAACCCACCTTCGGTTTTCGCTAAGTTATTGCTTCCGCCAATTTTCTTTTCCACTACCACCATTTTATCTGTCAATAAATCTCATTTTTTCTAAGTGCTATATTCATTGATTCTCATTGCCATAGGATATAACCGTTATACTGTTAATGCCTATTTTTTCAAATCCATTCAACTTTTGTTTGTTGTCAATTTCATTTTCATCCAACATTGTCGCCATATCAATTGCTTTAGTTTTATCCAAAAACTATTAACTTTTGCTCCATTGTCAAGAGTTATAGTCGAATAAGAGCATCGTTATTTCATATTCGTTTGAAGTTATCAACTTCAATATTGTTTCAACTGTCGCAATCATATGGGTAATTTCGTTGCTTTTGCCCTCATTTCACACTCAAAAATGAGTTCACATAGAGGAAAATTTACAAAAACACATTCAAAGAACCCACCACCTTTTGCATTTGTAAAATTTGATGAAATGTTGTTGATTGATGTTAAAATTGTAGAAGAAAATGTGAATTTGACATTTATGAGCTACAGAATTGGGCATTTCAGAAGTTCCAAGATAACAATGACGAGTTTTTCCTTTGGGAATCCTTTCTTCCCCAATTCATGTTTCCACAGACACACCAATTTCCTGAGTTCATTGTATGGTGTTTAGATAGGTACCTACCAAGTGAAAAAGCCATCATTGCTAAAAATGGAGAGCCTTTATTCTATATTAGCTATGATTCAATTTTACAGGCCCTTCAAGTTGTTTTTCCCAACTCTCTTCATCCATTCTCCAATGAAATTTTGTTAAAAATTTATCTGAAGTTAACTTGTCAACAAAGGACTTCCATTTTTGAATCTTTTCTTCCATAAGGAACCAACATTCCCCAATATAATCCTCCTTTCCCTTAAGATATTTTTCCAGAGATTTCAGGGAAAATTATATTCATGTAATGTTTCCTATTAGGGTATGAAATTGATGTAGTGGATGAAGTAGTGCTAGGTTTTATGTCAACTCTTTTACGAGGAAAGAAGCCTTCTATTTTATTGAATTTTAGTCAGTTCCTTTCAAACATCATACATAAGAAGTTTTTAAAATTTGGGATTGAAAATTCATTTAAGCATCGGTCAATTTTAGCATATATGTTCCTCTATCATCAGTTAGAAATTTTATTTCATATTCAGTCGCAAAAACAGGATATGCAAGGGAATCAATGTTCATTTTTCCACTGGACTTCATTAATTAGAAAACACTTTGAATAATTCTCCTTTACAAATTTTGTGGACCATTTTTTGTCAGTATGTTTCAGTCCCTTAAATAGTGAGGAAGTCCCAATAATTCTACCATAGATTAAACATATTTTGTAGCTTAGTGAGCAGACTAAGTCAGGTGACTGGTATTTTTATAAAAGTTTCACTGAGATAAGAATGTATGGATGTGAACTCCCTCCATATTGTTTGTTGGTTTTTCTTCCAGACATTATATTTGCTCTTGAATTTATCAGACATGGTTTGAATGTAGACCAAATACATTTTGTGCCAAGAAAGAAAGAGTCTTTATTTAAACTCAAGGCACACATTGGACCCTTTGTTGTGAATACTAGAATAGCTGACAAAGAAGTTGAATTACTATTAGAACAAATTAAATTCACCAAGGGAATTTGTGAGTCTTATGACCCAATTGGGAGGATTTCTACTATAATAGTTCAACAAGGTTCTACTCCATATGTTCATGAACCAAAAATAAATATTGAGAAATATGCTAATAAAGAAACATGGGAGCAAAGTACCCTAAAAGAGTTACCAGAAGAACAAGAGGTATAGAAACCAGTTAAACTTAATGTTTTAGCAACTACTCAACAAAAGGAAAAGGAACTCAAAAGGGTAATTGAGAATGTTCTACATTCTACTTCAGTATCAGAGGGAACATAATTCAAAGTCTATAAAAGGCGGAAAGTTAGGGAAACATAAGAAGCTATATGAGAGACTAGATTTACAGATGTATCTACACATTATACAATTATTATCTCAATCGAGCCTCTATTAATTTTGCAGCAAATGGAAGCATCAACAGGGAAATGTTCTTGTACTCCCTCCTCTACTAATTAGAGTATCTATTCTAAATTCATGGATATTAAAAAGAAGAATGAAGCTTTAAATTCAAATACCTACACTCAATTCTAGAAGAAAACTTCTTCTACAAATAATAGATTACTCTCAGCCTTAGATGTCGAGAAAGGAAAAATTCAATTAGCCTTTTTTGAACCAAAAGTCCTAGGAGATAAGGCTATAGAAGATTTTAAGTGTAGAAAATCCTGTAGATTCACAAGCTCATGAAATGTACTAAAGCAGGATACAAGAATCTACTTCTACTCTTTACAGTGGAAGCACATAAATATCGAGCAAGACAATAATCAACAAGAGGAAGATAAATCAATGGAACATAACACAATAAATATATGGGGAAATCTACAGATCAAAACCTCACTATCTGTATTGTATATATCGGAAAATTAAGATGAGATTACAATTATTTTTCTCTCAAGAACAATCCCAACACTCATTAAAATCAATCTCCAACTCACAAGCAAGCATTAGGCCAACACTTAGCCAACTCACCAGCTCTCCAAGTCCCTATTTCCTTGCGCACTTAGTCAAAGAATTTGGATGAATACAATATGCTATGCTCAACCTTAAGCTTAACATGCACAAGTATTTCCTATCCTCCATCTGATGACTTCCTTTGGCCAATACTTAGCCAAATTTCCAAGCCTCCAAGCTTCTAATTCTTTGCACAATTCTTTAGAGAATTAGCCCATATTTAAAGGGAAATCCTCACTGTGCAATCCTCAACTAATTTCATGCACCATCTGTACAACTCAGAAAATTATACAACAAATATTACATTGTCCCTGCGCTCTAGTCTCAACTGGGTCTTTCTCAGAATCGACATGCATGATTTTTTGATGAGTAAATATTCAGTTAACTAGAGTAGGTCTAGTTGAGTGCACTAATGCATCAACTGGCTATTAACTCACTATTAGTTCCTCAAACAGTTTGGAACTAATTTAATTGGACTTAATGTAGTAAACTGAGTTAACTAATTACAACTCATACTTAACTCATCCTAGACCCCTATAATATAAGGAGAACATATACATGACTTCTAAAAGACTTCCAACTCAAAATTCCTAAGTTAACTAAGTCAATTTAACTTAGTTAACTATTACAAGCTGCTATGAGAAAAGAATTACAATTTTAATTCACAATTTAATTCAAGGACAAATTAAATTATAATTTCTAGATTCTATTGTTAACATTTCTTGTTGCTATTTTCAACACTTCCTATCAACAAGAAAGGAATTCAACTCGATCCCAATCCTCAACCTTTGGAATGTTTTGCAACCAACACTTCTCTCTAGTATTGTTGCTACGGCAACTCTAGAAACAAAAAACACCCAACCTGAATCAAAATGATACCTATGTCATCAAAGTCTCTGACTATTATTGCCTTTGTCGACTGAAAACTCTGCTTTTGTTGACTATGCCTTTCTACATTGTTGTCAAACCTCTCTACGCTTATTCAGTATCTCACTGCTTTAGTCTCTGTCACTTTGATCTCTAACTGCATCAATCCCACTAATTCCTCCTGCTACTATGTACTTTGGGCTCCCGTAGCAAGGTACGATCCATGAGATAAAATCACTCAATGGACCCTGCCCAATTTCATACTTCTTGGGACTATCACTTTACATCGCCCCTCCTCACACCTGGAGATATGGCTGCATGTGATCCCTCTGCCCACCTGGCTCGAAATATCCCCGTACTCAAGGTCTCTTCATGACTGGATGCCTCCACTTGGTCTCCTCTCAGCTTCTCCAATTGTGGTTGCTCCACAATTGTCTAAGACTCCTTCTTATGGGGCTCCATGTTGAGAGATAATTTACTCTCCCTCTCAACCACAAAGTCTCTAACCTTTTCCTTTCTCCTCAAGGCTTTGCATGCATCTTGTACCTCAAGTGCATACAAGTTCTTGGCTAGCACACCAATCTGTTTCATTTGTCCCGTCATCACGAAATTTTTCTAGAAAAGGAGTTGATTTTAAATCAGCAATATATCCCTCATTCGAACTCTTATTCGACTGATTGTTTTTCGAATTTGGGTATTTTTTTGCAAAATATCCAAAAAATCATGTAGATTCACAAGCTCATGCAATGTAGTAAATCAGGAGACAAGAATCTACTTCTACTCTTTATAGCAGAAGCACATAAATATCGAGCAAGACAATAATCAACAAGAGGAAGATAAATCAATGGAACATAACACAATAAATATCCGGGGAAATCCACATATCAAAACCCCATTATCTGTATTTTATATATTGGAAAATCAAGATGAGATTACAATGCTTTTTCTCTCAAGAAAAATCCCAGCACTCATTAAAATTAATCTCCAACTCACAAGCAAGCACTAGGCCAACACTTAGCCAACTCACCATCTCTCCAAGTCCCTATTTCCTTGCGCACTTGGTCAAGGAATTTGGATGAATACAATATGTTATGCTCAACCTTGAGCTTAACCTACACAAGTATTTCTTATCCTCCGCTTGATGACTTCCTTTGGCCAATACTTGGTCAAATTTCCAAGCCTCCAAGCTTCTAATTCTTTGCACAATTCCTGAGAGAATTAGCTCGTATTTAAAGGGAAATCCTCACTGCGCAATCCTCAACTGATTGCATGCACCATCTGTACAACTCATAAAATTATACAACAAATATTACATTGTCCATGCACTCTAGTCTCAACTAGGTCTTTCTCATAATCGACCTGCATGATTTTCTGATGAATAAATATTCAGTTAACTAGAGTAGCTCTAGTTGAGTACAATAATGCATCAACTGACTATTAACTCACTATTAGTTTCTCAAATAGTTTTGAACTAATTTAACTGGACTTAACTCAGTAAACTGAGTTAACTAATTACAACTCATACTTAACTCATCATGGACCCCTATAATATAGGGAGAACATATACACGACTTCAGAAAGACTTCCAACTTGAAATTCCTAAGTTAACTAAGTCAACTTAACTTAGTTAACTATTACAAGTTGCTATGAGAAAAGAATTACAATTTTAATTCACAATTTAATTCAAGGACAAATTAAATTGGAATTTCTGGATTCTATTTTTAACATTTCTTGTTGCTATTTTCAACATTAAGACCTCTATATTTTATTTCAACACAAATCAAATTCATCTAATTGATTAGATTGATATTCATAGATAGACAGGAGAGATGATCTATTCCACCTTAACAAGTTCAACAATGAATGTGTCAAAGTTGCAGAATTCATTAAAAATTACAATCTATGAGTTAAAGATGGAGAGAATGTCCTCTCTTGCGAAAGATAGTAAGATCAAATCACTCGAGGATATAATTATCAAGATGGGATTAGATCCTCATGATATCAATGTTACTCAAGAAATCATAAAGAACAAAAATGGAGACATTCAAGCTCTTTGCAAAATATTAAACCTACCAACTACCAAACATCCATAAGCATAATGTTGAAAATTGGAACAAGAAATGTTGAAAATAACATCAAGATAGATTATATTTTAATGTTGTCCTTGAATTAAATTGGGAATAAAATTGTAATTCCACGTCGCATGACAACTTGTATTAGTTAAGTAAGTTAATTTGACTTAGTTAGCTCAATTAATTCGAGTTGAAGGTCTAACTAGAGTCATGTAGAGTGCCTCCTACATTATAGGATCCCTGTTTGAGTTTATTTCGAGTTATAATTAATTAATTCAGTCTAGTTGAGTTAAAATCAATTAAACTAGTTCCAACTGTTGGACGAACTAGTGGGAGGTCTAGTAGTGTGGTGTTGCCTGCATTTGAGTGTAGTGTTGCCTGAAATACAATGTGGTATTACCTGAAGTGCAGTGTGGTGTTGTCTAAAGTGTAGTGTGGTGTTTCCTGAAGTGCAATGTGGTATTGCCTGAAGTGCAGTGTGGTGCTACCTGAAGTGACCATCCAATAAACTGATGATTCACTCATAATTAACTCATGCATGTAAGATCTAAGAAATAAAAAGTTGAGATTGGAGTTCAAGGATAGTGTACTATCAGTTGTGTAATTATCTGAATTATACATATGGTGCATGCGGTCAGAAGAAGAGACTAAAGGAACTACACAATCCAATGGAGGAAAATTCTTATTAAATAGGGACCCAATTCCTTATTGAATAACACAAGGAATTAGGAGGTTGGAGGCTTGGAAATTTGGCTAAGTATTGTCCAAAGGTAGTCAGTCAAGCAGAGGATAGAAATTACTTGTTCAGGTTGAGCTCAAGGTTTAGCAGATCATATTGTATTCATCCAGAATCTTTGACTAATGCAATATACATATAGCACAGGTTTTTAGTTGTGGCGTTCCCCATAAAATCATTGTTTTATGTGTGATTGAATTCTTTCTCTTATATACTTCGTGATTTCATCGATCGTTTATTGTTTCTACTAATGAGTAGAGTAGATTCAAGTCAATTATTTTAGCATATTACAATTATCAGTTTGAATCTACAAGGAATTTCTACAAGGTATCAGAGTTGAAATCACGATAGAATAAAATAATTTGAAGTATTCCTTGCAGACACAGGTAATGTGAATTGCCTTGTTGTATTATGTAGGTGCAATTCCAGCCAGGAGATTCCTAGCATAGAGCTTTGCAGTCCATTTTCTAGTGCAGGAGGATAGTGCAATTTTCCAGGAGGGAACAGAGAGATTTCCAATAGGGAGATCGAGAGTCAAAAGGAATCTAGTTGCAAAGGGAGAAGCCCTATGGAAGCTAGTACTTAAGGATATGGGGAGATCATACTCATTATTGTAGTAGTTGCAGCATCAATGCAAAAGCAGCAGTAGAGTAGCAGTAGTAGCAGTACGAGTATATCAAATTTATTTCATGTATGCCAATCCTTAAGTATCAAGGAAGATACTAGGGATTTGGTGGTCGAGAGGGAACATGTTAGACCTCTCAACATGCAACCTCAGAAGAAACCTCAGCAAGTTGTGGAGCAGCCACAATTGGATAAGAAGAGAGGAGACAGAGTGGAAAAATCCACTCAAGAAGAGACCTCCAGTCAGGGGAAATTTCAATCCAAGTGGGAAGAGGGAGCACATGCAGTCATACCTCCAGGTGAGATGTGGGGCAATGTGAAAAAATAGTCCCAATAGTGCAGAAATTTGGGTAGGATCCATTGAGGTGTTTTTTATCTCATGGATCATTACCTGGCTTTGGGGGCCCACAATATTCAGTAGCAGGAGGATTAGTGTCAGTCATATACTGAGGAGTGTAGAGTAGTGTTGACAGCAAAGTGGGAGGCTCAGTAACCATAGTTAGCAGCAGCACAACTTTTCCCAGTAGACAGTTGCAAACACAGTTGATTCAGTTTGTTTTTTTTATGTTTTTTGGTTGTAGATGTTGTGGTAGCAACAACAATAGTGACAAGAGTTTCGTGCAGAACATTCCAAAGGTACTAGATTGGGATAAATGTGAATCCCTTTCTTGTTGAGAGGGATTGTTGAAAATTGCAACAAGAAATGTTGAAAATAGCATCAAGAAGTATTCTTATATAATTTTCTCCTTGAATTAAATTGGGAATAAAATTGTAATTCCACATCTTATGACAACTTGTATTAGTTAACTAAGTTAATTTTACTTAGTTGGCTTAGCTAATTTGAGATGAGGGTATAACTAGATTCACATAGATTGTCTCCTACATTATAGGTGTCATGGTTGAGTTTATTTTGAGTTGTAATTAGTTAATTCAGTCTAACAGAGTTAAAGTCAGTTAAATTAGTTCCAACTTTTAGAGGAACTAGTGGGAGGTCTAGTAGTGTGGTGTTGCCTACAGTCAATTGTGGTGTTGCCTGAAATACATTTTGGTGTTGCCTGAAGTGCAATGTGGTGTTGACTAAAGTACAGTCTGGTGTTGCCTGAATTTTAGTGTGGTGTTCCCTGAAGTGCAGTGTCGTTCTGTTTGAAGTGATCAACCAGTAAATAGATGATTCACTCATAATTAATTCATGCATATCAGATTTGAGAAAGACCCAGTTGAGATTGGAGTTCAGGTACAACATACTATCAATTGTACAATGATCTAATTTGTACAGATCTTGCATGCATTCAAAAGAAGTTCCTAAAGGAACTGTGCAATCTAGTGGAGGAAAATTCTTGTTAAATAGTGGCCTAATTCCTCATTGAATAGCACAAGGAATTAGGAGCTTGGAGGCTTGGAAATTTGGCTAAGTATTAGCCAAAGGAAATCAGTCAGGAAGAGGATAGAAAATACTTTTGCAGGTTGAGTAGATCATATTGTATTCATCCATATTCTTTGACTAATGTAATCTACAGATATGTTGACGGTGTTGGACCCAACAACATTTAGGGGATCTCCCCGATATGAAGTCCCAACTAGATCTCACACCATTTGGAGTAGGAGTCCCAACAGTCGATGGTAATGTTGTGCCTTGACTGCAAAAACACGCAGAGGGAAGTATGATAACTTTGGGTGAGATAAAGTGTGTGACCCTACGAAGAGTCAAGTGCGATGCATGAAGGTTCCAACACTTGAATGGAAAAGGAAGTGTGGCCCTTGGAAACCTATAATAGTACGTAACTTGAAAGAAACACACGAGCAAATGACATCACAAGCAAAGATTTAGAGTAGTCCACAAGTTAAAATGGTGAGTTAATACAACAAGATTCATACAAATGCAAATTAAATGGTTCATAAGCATGTGCGTAAGTTAAATAACATACATTGCCAATAAAACAAGAATAGTCCTACTATATTAACAACATATGCATGAAAGTGTGTTGCCTCTTATTTTATTATTATAGGTGAAATTTCCATCCATACACACACCATTAATGACCACTAGCCCCAATAGTGGAACATTACCGTCAAGAACACGAGCTCCTCTAAAGAAGTATACTCGCTCTACGCTACGGTGTTGATTTGGGGTAGAATCAGATGTTCTCTATCCATGAAAATTGGTGGAGAGGCTAAAGCACATGAGATCTCCAAGATCCAAAAATGGTTTGGGCAGATTCTAACCGGTTTCGGAGATATTAAAATAATTATTATTTTTAATGGAGTTCCTAAGTCTAAACTCAAGAAAAATAAAATATTAATGGGTATTAATATAAAACTGGGTTAGAAGGTTCCAAAAGTCATGGATCAAGCCAAATCTAATCTTAGTCGTTGATTAGAGATTTAATATCGTCCATTGAAGGACCAACGAGAAAAGTATAAGAAGAGGGTTTAGGGTCAGTTGGAGAACACACCAAAGTGATCAGTCATTCATTTTTCTAGAGCACGGTTGCTAAGCAAAAGTGAATCAATGATCAGCAACGAGGGGTAGTGAATACTGGATAGAGAGGCAGAGACAATACTGAGAGACCAGTGCAGAAGCAGGGAAAGCGAGAGCAACAGCCAGAGGGTCTGCGTCATCCATGCAGAGGCTACTAGAATGACGTAGAGGGTCCCAGAGGCTACGCAGTGCCTCAGAGGGATGACACAGAGGGTCCTGGGGTTGACGCAGGTCAGTAAGAGGCTAACGTAGAGGCCAAAAGGGACAGCGTTGAGCTTCAGAGTCGTCATAGAGGGTTTCATGGGACATGTTTTCTAAATACCTGTTTCCGAATATAGAGATATTGCTACCATGTATTTTTCTCTATTGGGTGAGCCAGTTAGGCACCCAATTGTACTCAAGGAAATATTGCATAATAACAAACCCTCAGAATAGTTGCACCCGTTTTCCTGCATTTGGTTTTTCTAGGACATTTGTCCAAAAATAACAGTGTCACTTGTCTGTTAGTTTTCTTTCAGCTGTTGATCTGTAGATGTTGTGCCTATATTGTGTTTATTTCGATATTTAAATGTTTTAATTAACTTTTTTAGAATTTACAAGTAGAAGAAATAAACTCGCAGAATACAAATTAATTTTCTAAAGGATAGACTTAGAAAATTCAACATGGTATCAGAGCGTGGTTGTCAATCATAGGAAAGCTTAAGGCATCAGCTGAGCAAAGAATTTACAACAGATTCAGATGTCCTAAGTGACAGAACTGATCCTGGTAGAAAGCAACAGAGGAAGGGTTGACACAGAGGGACTGCGTCATCAATCTATGCCTAAGAGAGGACAACACAAAGGCCAAGGAGGACAAAAACAGGCTCACGTAGAGCCACGTAGAGGCAAGCAGGGATGGCATAGTTGCCTGAGGGAGTTGTTTTGTCGATGATAGGATTGTGCAAAGCCAAGAGGCTCAATCATTTAGTTTCTGGGGCGAAGATAGTTGTGGGCAATTTGTGGGAGCGAAGCTGGTGAGGTACTATGGTCAGAACAGTACCTAACAGGGAAAAACCAAGGTAGAGGGAGCTGTTTCCAAGGTGGATTTCTAGCCAAGGAATCCAGATCAAAGTTGCAGTTGCATAGATGATCGAAGAGGGGCAACTTGACAGTTGGTAGAAGGATTTCCAGGAAGGAAAGAGAGACTCAGAGGGAGTTCAAAAGGGAAGTAGAGAGACTCAAAGGAGTCAAACCGAGAACTTCCAAATGAGAAGTAGAGAGACTCAGCAAGAGTTGAACCGAGAACTTCCAGGTGGGAAGTAGAGAGACTCGGAGGAGTCCATAGAGAACAGCAGAAAGATGGCTGTGAATGGGCTGAGAGATCAAGACAGGCTGGACGAAGTGTCCAACTTTCTGGTCTGGAAGGCCAAGATCTTGTCCATTCTAGACAGATATCATATCAAGGTCTTCGCCTTGAGAGTAATGGCTATCCCAGTTGACCCAGTGGCTAATGAAAGGTACGAGAAGGCAATGGCTAAGGCAAGGTGAATCATCCTTGATGGGGTCAAGGATCATGTGGTTCGACATATTGCCGAGAAGGAAATGGAAAATGAGATGTGGGACACTTTGAAGACATTGTATCAGCATACTTCGTGCAGAGGAAGATGCTCCGGGAGAATTAGCTAAGGTCATTCCAGATGTAGAGGGGGCAATAGATAGGCCTCTTCCTTGGTTGGTTAACGGATATCCGAGACCAACTGACTTCCATGGGGGCCACGCCGGATCAAGAGTTGATGGTGAGACCGCACTTAATGTAGTTTCTGAAGATTGGGAGACATTTTTCTAGAGCATACTAGGTAGGGTGATTCTTCTAGATTGGGAAGAACTATGGGCAGCTCTTCGCCAAGAGGAGATCAAACGAATAACCAAGACGAAGTAGTAGCAAAGGGGTTAGGATCAAGAAGGAAGAGGAAGAGGATGTGGCTCTAGAATTTATGAGAAATCAAGAGAAGAGGAAGAAGAAGGACCTCTCCAAGGTCAAGTGCTTCCACTATGGGGAACTGGGTCACTATGCGAACCGGTTTCCGAGTAGTAAGAACAAGGGAGAGGCTTATGAGCCTAAGGCAGCACCAGCGAAGGCAGAGAAAGAAGTCGAGTAGGATGATGATTATGCCATGAGTGCTATAGTCAAGAGGAATATAGACGATGAGGGACAAGATCCTTGAGGTACCCAACCTCTTGGATTATACCTTGCTACGGGAGCCTCGAAGAGGAGTAGCAGGACTGGAAAATGGAGGTATAGGAGGATGCGGATGAAGCAGTAGAGAGTGCTACAGTGCACGAGTCCCCGGGTAGCACGAGGCTAGCAGGCTGCAACTGTGTGAGAGGCACGGGAGTGTTGCACCAGTGCGGGATGGTACAGAGAGGTGTGCAATGGTGCAAGATGTAGGGAGGCTTTTCAGCAGAATAGAGGTCAATAGAGGAAGCACTTGTTAGCGGAAAAGGGAGCTTCAGCATCGGGAGTGTTTCTAGCCTGACAGGGATGTTAGAAGTTGGGTGGATCAGTTACTTACTTCTCAGTAACTGAGTGGCAGTGCAGTAGCAGTTAGCAGTAGCATGATGCAGCATGATGAGAGGGGGTCGCAGTGTATATGCAGTGTTAGGAGGATGGACCAGCAGTAGCACGGATGCAGAGGGAGCTGCCATATGGATGCAGCAACGGCAGTGGCAGAGCCATGGGAAAAAGTACAGGATGTGGCAATGCAGATGATGTTGGGTGGGGAGGCATCGCATCAGCACAGGGACCGGTGCCAGATAATCAAAGTGATGCTCAGTGAGGAGTATTACTAGAGCATAGTCCTCGCTAAGAGGGAGTGTGTATTTGGGTTAGCATAGGATGTGCTCTAGCCATGACAATTGGTGGAGAGGCTAAAGCACATGAGATATCAAAGACCCAGAAATGGTTTGGGCAGATTCTAACCGGTTTGGGAGATATTAAAATAATTAATATTTTTAACGGAGTTCCTAAGTCTAAACTTAGGAAAAATAAAATATTAATGGGTATTAATATAAAATTGGGTTAGAAGGTTCCAAAATTCATGGACCAAGCCAAATATAATCTTAGTCATTGATTAGAGATTTAATCTTGGTCGTTGAAGGACCAACAAGAAAATTATAAGAAGAGGCTTGAGGGTCAGTTGGAGAACACGTTAGAGTGATCAGTCATTCATTTTGCTAGAGCCGGGTTTCTAAGAAAAAATGAATCAGTGATCAGAAAAGAGGGGCAGTGAGTACTGGATAGAGAGGCAGAAACACTAGTGAGAGACCAATGTAGAAGCAGGGAGAGCAAGAGAAACAGCCAGTTCAGGCCACGCAGATCCCAGCAGAGACAGCGCAGACGCCAAAGGGACTATGTCATCCACGTAGAGGCTACTGGAGTGACGCAGAGGTTCCCATAGGCTGCGCAGTGCCTCAGAGGGTTGACACAGAGGGTCCTGGGGCTGACACAGGTCATTAGGAGGCTGGCGTGGAGGCTAGAAGGGACAACACTGAGCTTCAGAGTCGCCAGAGAGGGTTTCGTGGGACAGGTTTTATGAATACCTGTTTCCGAACATAGAGGTATTGTTGTCGTGTATTTTCTTTGTCGGGTGAGCCAGTTAGGCGCCCATTTGTACTCAAGGAAATACTGCATAATAATAAACCCTCATAATAGCAGCATTGGTTTACCCACATTAGGTTTTTTCGGGGACATTTGTCCAAAAATAATGGTGTCACTTGTGTGTTTATTTTCTTTCAGTTGTTGATCTATAGATGTTATGATTGTATTGTGTTTATTTCGGTATTTAAATGTTTTAAATATCTTGTTCATAACTTACAAGTAGAAGAAATAAACCAGCAAAATACAGATTAATTTTCTAATGGATAGACTTAGAAAATTCAACATACGGAGAAGCCAAGGCCCTTCACAATACTCCCAAGCTCTTTCTATTCCTAATCCTATCCAAAATCTTGGTTCCCAAAATCCCTTTACATGAGTTATGAGGTTCTATTTATAACAAGAGGAAGTGACTCTTCAACTCCCCTTTGTGACCTTTGGACTACCCTCGTGACTCTTCAACTTCTTTACACAATGACACAATACATTACATGATGACTCTTCATATTCCAATATTGGAACTTGGAATTTCACTTACAAAATAATTACAAATAATATTACATTTTACACTCATACACATTGTTAACACCGAAAAATCTTACACCTGCCAGTACAATCCATAAGACATTAAAAGTGTCCAGCAGAATGCACAAGTGGACAATTTTCCATCTGAATACATTGTGAAGTTTAAAAAATCGAATTTCTCCTAAGGTCCAAAGTTTTTAAAGGAAAATAAATTAAGGTCTTGCATATATTTCTTCGATAAATGCGTGCACGCGACATAACCCCCAAAAGCCACGTAGTAGCAGAAGAGGATGACTCAGCAATCCGGGACCACTTTACACACTTGGGGTCGACTCTCTGACATGAGATCGGTCCAATACAATTGAATTCGAGTTGCCTTGGATATATGTAGCCCTCAATGGAATCCTCTTGTCCTACTCATGTGTCTTTATCATTCATGTACCAAGAGAGGGAAAAAGGATTCAAAAAACTCTATATAAACAGGCCATGGGAGAACCAAAGCATGAGACATTGTTATGTTGGCCAAATTGTTGTTTGAGAAAACAACCATTGCATTGTTGAAGCCAAGGAAGTGAATAGCACTAGAATGTTGGCCAAATTGCTTCTAAGCAACCCAACATCTTAGTGAGAGAAGAGGAATCCACTATTGTGGAGTGTTCAAACTTCTTTGAGAGAGAGGAAAAAATTGCAAAGAGATTGAGGAAAGAAACCCCCTTGTTGATGATTTTTGAGCTCCATAGCTCAAAGAATTCCCTTCAAGTGTCTGATATCCTAATTGTATCCAACCTCTACCACCATAATCAATAAAGGGAGATTTTTCCATATATTATTGATGTGTTTGCTCCATTTGAGCATTGTTTTGTTTATGTACCTCTTTTTTTAGTTCATGTTCATGTATGCATTGTTTCCACTACTTACAATGTTTTGTTTATTTAAGTTTGTTCACTAACAACACCAGTTTTGACTGTGATCCTTTACAAGGAACAATATACTGCTAAGGGGGTGTCTTTTGGTACACTTGTGCTCCAAAAAAACTACAATAGGAATGGCGACCATAACTAGAGATTATTTTTCCAAGACCTCCTCTCTACACAACCATCCTACAAGGCATTCTTCACCTCCTTAGATTTTTTACAGACCCCCAGGATCTATTCCGAGATTGCGGAAGTAAAAAAATTCTAATATTTCTCACTCGTGTACATTTTCCTCTGGCAGACCCGAGTGTGCGTTTGTGTCTGAAAAACTGTGCGATAAACAAAAAACAAGAAAATCCTTGTATTGTTCATTTTTCTCAGGTGATAGGTAGCCTTTAGTGAATTTCCTTCACCTCTGCATTCAGTATTTTTTGTTTAGTACCGCTAGTTTCTTGATGAACCATAATTCCTTAAGCAATTAGAGGTTTTTTAAATGTATTTGCAATACACCCACATAGCTTAATTAGGGAGAAAAGTAAGTGGCCAAAATCCACATATGTTTTCAAACTATTTTTCTTAAATTTTATACAAATCACATAGCTTAATTAGTGAAGGAAGTAAGTGACCCATTATCCATGAATATTTCTACTAACCAAAGCATTTTTTTGGGAATAGGAGAAAATGTTACTAGAGAAAGTAAGTAATCCTTGCTTCCCTTGCGTCTCTTAGACGAACCTCGAATTGCATATGAAAACCTTCTCCAAAACATTTCGATTTCCATATCCCTTATTAAACTCCACATAGTTTAATAGGAAAAAAGTAAATGGCCCATAATCCACAAATATATTTCGTTTTTCCATGCAAGGAATAATCGACACTTAGCATAATTAGAAGGATATTGAAAAGGATCATCGGATATCCACATCTTATCACATTTTGTATGTTCACTTGCATCACCCACTAAGCCTTCATACGCTTAATACTCAAGAAAGCCTCCAGTGTTTTGGAGCTTTGGGTACATAGTCTATTTTGGCTTACAAATCCTTCATAAGTGAATTAAGACTCGTTAAAAACAACCACAACTTGAACCAATTAAATTTCCTCACAGGTGTTACAGATCCATTTGGGAACATCACTCCCGTCATTCAAATCAGTACTATTAGGGCTCATCAAACCCTAATTCAGTTGTTACATGCCCTAGACAAGTCATCACTTTGAATTCCTCCTTCCCTGAGAGTTTCTTGGCCTGAAGCCCTCCATAAATGCCTCCTTGAGGGACCAGTGCAGCCTTGGTCAGGGGTAAATGTGCTTTAGTGCAGGTAGGCCCATGTCAGGGTTCTTTATAGAGCACGTAGGCCCACTTTAACCTGCGTTGGGCGAGATTAAGTGAAATCATCATAGGGTTCTGGCAAGATTCTTATCTTCTGGAGTCATCTAGAATATTCCCACACTTATCATCTCCTATGAGCTCGAAATTGGATAGGTAATGAGTTATGTAACGTCCTATCCTCTCATCCCTTCCTCCATGGAAACTAACTCTAAGTTTGGTAGGCCATTCAATACCCTCATTTATGACCAAACCTCCTCCATCTTCATATACATTGAGCACTCATCTAAGTGATCAAGGGATGGAATTTGAGAATTTGTAAGGAGATATTGTTGGTGTGAGGTTTGAGATTGTAAGCAAGTATTGTTATGCTGCCAGAGTGTTGTGCTTTTGATGTGATGTTGGTTGGAACCCAAGATGGAAGAGTGATAATGGATCGAACTTCATGGTTGTAATTCTTCATTCTACTTAATAAATTTGTTTACACCTTTTCCATATTCTTGTCTTTATGTATGATGATTATATGTGTAAATGCTTTCGATTCCATTTTCTTATAGTAGATAGATCTCTTGCTTTGATTGGTTTTTGTCCTGTATTTATGTTCGCAGGTACTTTTCGAGCAGATTGAGTTTGAGAAGGAGCGATGGGATCCATACAAAGGAGACAAAGGGAAAGGTAAAGATAACAAGTAGGTCCCTTGTCTTGTTTATCTTCTATAGAAAAAGGTTAAGCACTTTAAATTTGTTGTTCTAGGTGTAGCTACCCACCCAGGGAGATTGTGTTTATCCGTAGATGAAAAATTCCACATAATAAATTTGCAACTCCACTGGGGATGATCATCATTACGGGTAGTTTACCTTCATCCTAGTACACCCTAGTAGACTTTACTTTCTTCCTTTGATCTTGTTTCATCCTTTTTTGAAGTGTTTTTTTGGTAAAAATTGTGCTTGCAAGCCCCTAGGATGGCCTCTCTGGCACCAGCACAGGTCTGGTCAAGAGACAAAGCACTACAGAGCACCCCTAGCTTGAGGATAGTGCTCTGAAGTGCACTGTATCCCATTCAAGGCTGCGTTGATCCTCCTTAGGTAAAAAATCCTTCCTTTGACTTGATTTTTCCCGAATTTCCTTATGTTTCCGCTCGTTGAAAGATCAATGATTCTTGTGTCTCTTAAATCAATTTGTGTTTCCTTTGCTAGCCCTACTTTGGCCTTGATTGTTTACTGTTTCTTAAATGATTTCCTTATCACTATTAAATCATTGTCAAAGTTAGTTTATAGTCGATTAATCTTTGTTCAAAAGAAAGTGTCGTAAAAGTCTTCATTTCTTTCGAAACGTAACTGTCGTAAAGTCTTCGTTCTTGCAAATTTAGATTGATTGATTGTATGTGCATTATTTTCCTTTTGTTCATCACAACATTAAGGGAATTGAAAAGAAAAACTTGCATCGTGCATTGAAAAAATTTGTGTGTGCTCATAGGAATAGTTTAGGGAAATTGCATTAGATGTGTTCTTTGTTCTTTGATTAAAAGAATCTGATTGCTCTATCCCTACTAGCTAAGGTTTTCATTGTTCAAATTGAATGGAAAGAATGCTTATCATATTAGTTGCATTCTAGGAATTTCAAATACATCGCCTGGTGAACCTTTAAAGGAAAATTCTTAATCAAGATCAACTTAAAATTAACATCAATTAACCTAATGGAGCATTGTCACCTAACGCAAAACATTTAGAGGTTCTAGCCTAGAGACGTGTTCTGGCATCATAAAATATAGCAGTTGTCACTAACTTGTCTGCAATACATTCAGAGTGTGATACCTCATTCCACGCACATGAGTATATCGTAGCTCGTCCACGTACCTTCAGGTATATAGGGTGGTGTTACAATACATAAAGTATACAGGAATGCTCTCACCGTGCAGTTTCGCATTAGATAGTGCTAATACGGATTGGTCCTCCATGTACTTTCTGGTATATATGGGAGGCCAACACTAGGTTTTTATCCATCCTTAGTTAACTGAGTCGGCCGCCTTGTACACTGTGATACACCGAACACAGCATTCGAGGAGATTGTCTGCCCGTACTTCTCGGTTTGCCGGGAGGTATTATGCAGTTCACAGTTGCTTGGTAAACCTTTTGCCTAGCTTACCCCTTTTTGTTTATTTCTTTGTTGTAATAAAATCAATCAGCAATCATGGAGGAAAATCAACCCTTAACACATCGTTCGCAGAGAGCATCAAGTAAACCGCCTTTACTGCCCAAAGCTACACCTATTCGTTCAAAGCGGCCTCGTTTGATTGGATCCAGTACTTCACAAACTTCTAGTTCTTCATCTAAATTACCAAAAACACCTATACCAGTGAGTATTGTGACCCTAGTTACTCCTACAGTTACCAGTACATATGTTACTAAAGTGGAATCTCCACAATTACGTGACGAAACTGGAACTGAATCTAGTGAAACGGTAACCCATGTTGTTCAACAACAAGTTGATTCCCAACCTGAAGTTGTTCAACAAGAAATTGATCTTGAACCTATCATTGTTCAATCAAAAGTTACTTCTAAACCAAAAGTTGTTCAAGAAGCCCAACCTGAACTTGTTCTTTTACCAGAACACTTGGATCTGGAGGTTGAACAATTAGAAGTTGTTACCATACTAGAAGAAGATCGACCGGCACATCCTCATACATTTGTAACTATTGAGACTTCCTCTTTACCTCAAGAACAAATACCGAAAATCTATTACGGACCTAACGGTGAAATTCTTCCACCTGGTTTGATTTCGATAGAAGAGGAACTTGAGGTAGAATCACCTAGAACTCCATTCCATTTTGGAACTGGACTTTATTTGTATCCTTATACTCCTCATTTTGTTGATCCTTTTGATCTTGATTACTTTCAAACACCCGTTGATTCGTTAGGAAATTTATTTAGACATTGATTATGACAGAGTCAACATCCCAGACCATACCATATGTTACGACTACAGAAGAATCTTCTGTCACAACCTCTTTGATGTTTACTATGACACCTGAGTCACACTTGTATGATGTTCCATTTGTCCAATCGAGTTACCAATCTTTATCGGGAACGCACTCAGGTGTTGCTTCTAGCCCTTGGTATTCACCAATGTCCTCTACTGGAATTTTATCTGGTTCTTCATTAACGGATACCGGACAGCTGGACCCATCAAGTTCATATCAAGTTAGTTCATATGGTTACCGTCCTATGTATCCTCTTTACACTGGACTACCCCCATACGGAGAACAATATGCACATTCTCCTTATCCTCCATTTTCTAGGGGGCAACCATATGTCAGTATGCCGTTGTCTTTAAGTCAACCTGGAATAACTGTCTATCAGTGATAGCCAACAATGCCCGTTCAACCTAGGCTTGTGTATCCATCACAACCTATTCAATCTGTCTCGTCCATATCTAAAACGTCTACTGTTACAGCATTACTACAATCACAAGCTCATATTGTTGTATCTCAACCTGTGCAAGATGACCCTTCAACCTCAGACCCCCAAGTTTCAGGTGTACATATTCAGCCTTCTCAGGCAGTTTTACAACAACCACTTGTGCCTAGAGTCCAAGAAACTTAGGCTAGTTTACCTTTTACTGGAATGACTCAGACCTACACTGGTTTAGTGTATTCACAACCTGTTCAAGCATACATTGGAGGGAAAGAACCGTTAAATCAACAACCATTGTATCAACAACAACAAAAATTGCTTCAACAGCCTTGGTAGCCCCAATATCAACAACAACAATTCCAGCAATACCAACCTCAACATGGACTTGATCAACAAGCCTATGTTGGGTTTGGTCAACAGCAAATTTACCCAGGTCCTGGTCAACAAGGCTATGATGGGTTTGGAAAACAGCAAATGTATCGTAGTGCTCAACAATAACCTCACACCAAATTTGCTTATCAAACTTACCCTTATCAAGGTTACCAGCAACAGATGCCTTATGTCAGTATGAAAAGGCCTATTGCCCAGGCAATTCCATCTTACCCTGGATATGCTTAACTTGACCTCAATAGACAGTTGCCTTTTGTTGCAACACTTGAATTACCAGATCTAAACTGTCTCACCAATGACCCAATTCATTATGCACCTTGATGGGTGGTGATTCCTCATAAATTACCTTCTAATATTCCGAAATTCAATGGAAACCCTGGAGAAGACCCAGCCAACCATGTCATGACTTTTCATTTATGGTGTTCATCAAACTCATTGAATGATGATTCTTTTAGACTACATCTTTTCCAAAGAGCACTTATTGGTCCGGCTACAAAGTGGTACATTGAGTTACCATGAGCTTCTTTCAATAACTTTACTACCTTAGCTACCATGTTTTTAACCCACTTCCAGTTACCCATACGATATGAAACTGGAACGTAACTATTAACCAAATTTAAACAGACTACTGCTACTCATATCTCTAATCATATTCATGAGTGACATCGTCATCGTCGAATGGTTAAAACTTATGTTCCTGATCATATTTTAGTTGAGTGGTTTATAAAATCCTTGTTTCCATCCATCACCAAGGATGTGGTGAAAGGTGGAGTTGTCACTAAAGAGAAAGTAAGTACTCATGCCCAATATTTGAACTTGATTTATACACATTCTAGCACGCTCTATGACAATATCCTGAATGCACCCTAACCAGCTTTCACTGTTCCTCCACCACCATCGAGTAAGGACTCTCATGCCAGTGACAGTTTGATTGGTTCTTCGAGCACACAAACAGCAAGTAGACCATCTGGTCGAGCACACAAACAGCAAGTAGACCATCTGGTCAAACAATTTCCATTTCCAATCAAACTACAAATGCACCTGATAACACTCTTCCTTCCAAAATAAATGTCGTATCATCTGACAAAGGTAAGAATGAAAAGTAACCATGAGTAAGAAGAAGGGGGAAAACAAGAAGAAAAAAAATAATTCCCCTCAAGAGAAATCATCTGATCCCTCTCCTTTGGCTAGGAAACCTTGTTATCCATGTTTGATCTGTAACGATAAGCATTTTACGAGATATTGTCATCACCACTCTGAAGTCTCAAAGCTTTTCAAGACTTCTAATACATCTGCGGTATTGACTAATTCTTTTCCAAAACCGAAGACAAATATGGTTGCTACAGACCATGCTTCCACTTCCCAAGTGCTTATGTTATCCGCCTATAAGCCTAAAATTGAAGTTTGGGTGTCAACATGAAGTAAAGATTATGGAAATCAACCATAATTGTCAAATAACCAGGCTGATCGACCTAATTCTTCGACTTCGACTTCGTCTGATCCTATTCCACAACCTATTGCACCTGAGTTAACAATAAAACCGCCTAAGGGAGTTGTACATAAATTAGCATTTAACCCTTGAGCTCAAGCTGCACATAATTATAACATAGTAGAATATTTGGCTCAGTCACCTTCTACTATGTCGACACTCGAGGTGCTTCAAAATTTTCCCTCCCAAAAGTAGGCTTTGTTGTCAGAAATTGGTGGAATCGATCCAACTGATTCCAATCTTGTGGTTTTCAACCATGTGGATTATACGCCACAGTTACCAGCACAAATAGCATTCCTGATTCAAGTAAATGCCTTGAATAAACTTATTCCCTAAACCATTATTTATGAGGGGGCATCTACTTGTATTATGTCTATGAATCATTGGAAAACACTTGGCTCACCACCTTTGTCACGTTCACCAACAACGTTGAAAGCTTTTGACAATCACACATATACGCCTTGTGGAATATTGAGTAATCTGCAAATCAAATTAGGAGGAAAATTAGTAGTTGTTGAAGTTGAGGTTGTTGATGGACCCCTTGACTACAACATTTTGCTAGGAAGACTGTGGGTTTATTCTATGACTGTTGTGGTTTCAATGTAATTGTGTATGATTGCATTCCCTCATAAGGGTGAAATCACAGTTATTGACCAACTCGCCTTCTTCGCCTCTAGTTCACAGGCTACTGGAATCATTCCATTAGTACACGGACCCCTGCTATCTCTTCAAAACATTAGTGTAGGTCTTTTCAAGGATCCTTCCCTAATGGGTACTTTTTCACTACCGTCACCATCAAACTTGACAGAAGTGGCAAAATTTGAGATTTACAACATGATATCTTCCACTTCATCTAAATTAAGGAAGATTACTAATATTTCTGAAGTTGATAGTAATAATGAAATCATGTCACTAAGCCCTATTGAGACTGCATAACAATTAATCTTTTTGGCTTGTGCAGAGAACCCAAATCCATCTTCACCAATTGTATGGGTAGATCGTTCATTAGAATATGGTACCTTCTTCGATCCTTTTTCACGTATATTTTCTATTGATGAAGGAATCATCCAATCAATGATGATAGAAGAAGAACCATGGGAAGATTATCATCATCATTCCCATCTTCCAGATCACATAGAATATTTTTCAAATGAACTTAAGCACCCTTCAGTTGTTGATTTCCTTTTGAATTTTGTTTTCATAGATACAGTAGATTCTAAGCGAAACGTATCAAATATTGAAGAAACAATTTCTATCAATATTGCGACCAAACCTAACATTATAGAAAACATTCATGTTGGCAAATCTTGTTCTCCATCAGAACTTAATATTTGTCGTGCTCTCTTTCGTGAATTATGAGATATATTAGCATGGTCATATGAGGAGATGCCAGGAATTGACTCTAGTATAGTTGAACATGAAATAAAAATGTATCCTGATGTCAAAATAGTGTTACAGCGCCTCCATCCTGTTCATCCAAAGAAGGTTGCTGACATTAAAACAGAAGTTGAAAAACTTTTGCATTTTGGTTTCATTTACCCTGTTCCTCTTACTGATTGGGTTTCCAATATTGTTCCTGTCATGAAGAAACAAGGGACAATATGAGTGTGTGTTGATTATAGGGATGTTAATCAGGCTTGTCCAAAAGACAATTATCCCACTCCCTTTATCAACCAGATTATTGATGAATGTGTCGGATGAAATATTCTCATTTATGGATGGTTTTTCCGGCTATAATCAGATCAATCTCTACCCAGAGGACCAATCTAAAACTGCTTTTATTTGTCTATGGGGCACATTCGCTTGCAGGAAACTCCCTTTTGGTTTGAAGAATGCAGGGGCAACTTTTCAGAGGGCAATGAATTATGCCTTCCATGACATCAAACATATTGTTCAACCATACCTTGTTGATTTACCTGCTCATTCACGAAAGCGGACTGATCACCTACATCATTTGAGAGCTATATATTTATAGTGCCGACACTACAAAATATGACTAAATCCACACAAATGTGTGTTTTTTGTTGGTTCTGGTCATTTGCTTGGATTTGTAGTGTCTAAGGAAGGAATTTGACTCGACCCACTTAAGGTTCAGGCAATTCTTGACTTGCCTCCACCTTCAAATCTACTTCAGTTACAGAGAATCCAAGGGAAGGCTAACTTTTTGAGGAGGTTCATTCTCAATTATGTTGAAATGGCTAAAGCATTTACTCGTCTATTGAAAAAGGGGATACCCTTCCATTGGGATCAGGTAGCGCAAGGTTCCTTTGATGCTCTTAAAGATACCTTGATTAGATCATGATTAATGTATTCCCCGAATTATCAAAACAACTACTTCCTGGATCTCGTCACTACAAATACAACCATTGGAATGGTTTTAGTCCAAGAGGAAAATGGAATTGAACATCCAATATATTATTTGAGTCACAATTTCAATGATACATAAGTTAAGTACTCTTATGTCGAAAAGTTAGCTCTGGCTGCTATTCAAGATGTACAGATATTCCACCACTATATCCTGCTCTAAAAGACCACTGTCATTCTGGATCGAAACCCTATGACATATATCTTGTCAGGTCAATTGTTGGGGGGAAAATACTCAAAATCGATTGTCATTTTGCAGGAATTTGATTTTGAATTCATCAAATCCAAATCAAACAAAATTCTAGTTTTCGTCGAGCTTCTTTGCAACCTTCCCTCGAATAGCATTGATTCAACATCAAAACCATCAATTCTGGATGAGTCTTTGTTCATGATTTTGTCATCTGACCCATGGTATGGAGATATACTGATTTATCTCCAGAACCAAACTTTCAGGCCTGATACCTCTCGCTCGCAACAGCGACATATCCGATACCAAGCCAAAGATTATCTAATCATTGGCGACACTCTTTACCGTCATGGTATCGATATTATTTTACAAAGGTGCCTCACTCATGAGGAAGTCGAGAAAGTTTTGAATGATTGCCATTTAGGTGCTTGTGGTGGACACTTATCTGGTTATCCTACCGCGCAGAGAATTCTCCGTACTAGTTACTTCTGGCCTACCATATTCAAATATTGCATTATTGTTGTTGGAAGTTGTCATGCATGCCAGATCTATGATTGTAAAGCTAGATTACCACCTGCACTAATGCATCCTGTCATCATTGTTGGACCATTCGCCAAATGACGCATTGACTTCATGACATATAACCCCACCTCGACCGAGGGTCATGGGTACATTATAGTCGTTGTTGACTATTTCACAAAATGGGCCGAGGCGATCCCAACATTAAACAACAGTGGCGAGACGGTTGAACTTTTATTTTTTAACCACGTGGTTTCCCGGTTTGGTGTACCATAGGCTATAGTTACAGATCACGGGTCGTATTTTCGCAATCACATGATGACTGAGTTAACTGCGAAGTTAGGACTTTCACATCACGGTTCTACTCCTTATTATCCGCAATCTAATGGATAAGTTGAGGCCATCAACGAAGTCTTGAAGAAAATGCTTCAAATAATGATAGGGGTTCATAAATGAAACTGGCATTTAATCTTGTACTCTTCCTTGTGGGCATATCGAACCTTGGTTAGGAATGCAACTGGACTCACACCCTTTCAATTGGTGTATGGTCTGGAGGCAATCTTGTCGATACAATGTGAAATTTCATCTCTCAAACTCGCGATTGACATGTTACCTAACACTTCTGATAAAGAAGCGCATTTCTTAGAACTCATCCATCTGGATGAAACCCGTCGTGAAGCCGCATTGGCTAACAAAGCACATAAGAAATGAATCAAGGCGCAATACGACAAAAATGTCAAGCCTTGCATTTTCTCAGAAGGAGTCCTGGTCTTTCTTTAAGATCAGGAAGCTGATAAACTAGGAGCAGGAAAATTTGAACCACTACAGATGGGTCCTTATATTGTCAAGCGTGTTTTGGCAAAAGGTGCCTACGAGTTCGTGGATTATGATGGAATTCCATTGTCACAGCCTTGAAACAGGTTGTATCTCAAATGTTACTATGCTTAATTGAGTGTAGTATGTTATCACTCAGGTTGTCCCTAGGCTCCTGTAGGGATACGGCCGAGGTAACCACAAACCAATCTTTGGATTGCAGGTTCTAGCCCACCTGCAATCAGAGAGGGCTCTCTCTTAATGATTCAACTTTGTTGATGATTTTAGGCTAGCTTTTGGCTCAGGGGTTTTTGTTTGTGTTTGGATGGAAGGAAATGCTTCCAGGAAGAGAGGCAATTTATGAAGTGATAAGTTTCAAACCATTGGGCATGGAGACACGGGTTAGGATTATCAGTGCATCTTTCTGGTCATAAGAGAAATAATGCAGCAGGATAGTTGTTCATAACACAATCTTCAGACTAAAAGGGTGAATGATATGTAAGGAATGAGAGGCAGTTAAGAATCTCTCATTTAACTTAACAGAGGGAAAGATGATCTCTATCTAGGGGCAATGAAGAATCCCTGGATAATTGTCTTGGTTTAAGGAAAACACGAGCCATGTGGAATTCATATTTATGCTTAAATAGAAGAAAACATAAAGAAACAACAGAAATTGAGCATAGAGTGTATTTAAACAAATTCTAAGCTAATCTTTCTTTCTGCTGTTTAAGAGCGTAATTCATGAATGAAAACAGAGGTAAGAAACACTTATTGAGTTATGCACAGCATGAGAATTCCATAGTCAGTCTTTAACCAGTAAACATAGTGAACAATCCGTTCTCCAAGGGTCATAAGCAGTCTTTGATTATAGAAACTTATCAGACATTACAGTGCGAGTCTCTCCCGGAGCAAAATCAGTTGGAGATAGCTTTTCGACTAATCAACCAACCAACCAACCCACCACACGTAATACAGTATTCAGGGCTGTCTTTATAGTGCAAATATCTCAAACTTATTAATTACAATTGACCTAAAACAGGCCTGCAAAAAGAGCTTTCTGAACCTAAACTTGTGCCAAAATTAAGTGCAAGTAAATATCTATTGAAATTGTGTCAGAGGTAGCTAGATCAAAAGGAGTGCAATGTGGCCCTTGGAGCCTCGATGTAGTACTACTGGAATAACTGTGCTTTGGGATCTGTAGTTCTGTTCTGGTGCGAGTTAAATGTATAATAACCACGATTTGAGAGTTTTGAGTGGCCTCGCCCTCTTTCTTTGACTTTGCTGGAAGGTATTTAATTTTCTCCTGCTTTGGGCTGCTGTTAAGATCTTCACTGATACTCTTTGCCACTACATTGATGGTCTCCGCCGCTTGCTGATACTCTTTGACATGCTTTCTCCCTGTAGATTTTATCTGATACTCTTTAATCTCTGTCTCTGGTCTCTTCCTGTCTTCGAATCGGTTTAATTCGGCAAAATCGGGCAATTTCGGGATTTTTCAGCGCAAAACAGGCCAAGGAATCAAAACATTCTCTAAAGAATCCCCAAAACGGCCTATTTCTCGTAGCAATGCGCGATTAGCGCTTCACGCTAATCGCACATCGAAAACTGCCTCCGTTTCTTGTTCTGGAGCTCTGAAGCACGATTTTTCCTCTTGCGCGAATTTTCGGTTTTCTGGATGCTAACGTTAGCATGACGTCAGCAGTATGGTGGATGACATCAGCCAGGTGACATGGCAGGGTGGCTCATACTTTAATGCGGTGCGATGAACTTCTTCCGATGCGATCGCAATATCGCATCGACGGGGAACGAGAAGGTATTCGTTTGGAGATGCGATGCTTGCGACCGTCAATCGCCGATATCACGATATCGCATCGGGCAACAAAGGATGGGGCATGACTATGTGGTGAAAATATTGCGAGATGGCTTACTAGTATCTGCAGAGTGTTAAGGGAATCGGCAGGGGTCTATTGCGGTTGGAAGGAGTGAGTATGTGCGTCAGAAGAGCACTTGAGGCCTCGGAATGGGTCCAATAACCAAAAAAGGAATTTTATACTTTGGAAGGAGTCTATTGCATTTAGAAGATGGTTTGAAGGGGCAGCATGAGGGCTCTTGCCAAGTTTCAGACAAACTGAGCAATTCTCGGGGTTACTTATGGTTATTTTTCAACCAGGGGAGGGATATTTACATAAGGGGATTATTTACATAGTTTTAGTATGGGGACAGGGAAAATATAAGGAGTTAAATAATAATGTCAGTAGTTAATATGGAGATGACAAGAAAGCACTAAGTTTCAGAGATCTTAGGCTTGAAGAGGGGAGATAGAACCTCATAGAGAGAGTATGGATTTTCTTTGAGTGAAGCAGATCTTCACCCAAGCTAATGACATGAAAATGATGAAACTAAGAGGTATCAAGCAGATCTTGACCTCGTTTGGGGAAATTAGTTAATGATTTGGGGGAAATGGAGAAGGAGAGTTAGTTATGCCTGTTTTTGAGTTTTTCCACATAGAAATGCCTGGCGATTGTGTCCTGAGTAGAGATGACACCTTGAAAACATGGAACTGATCAGCAATCAAAATTCTGCAACCTCAAAACTACCTACCCAGCCTACTTACCTAACATTTTTTCTTGCAGACCCATCATTTCAATTTCTTCTTTTGGTTTGGGTGCACTTAGACTTGCAGACCCATCATTTCAATTTCTTCTTTTTATACTTTCCTATCTACAAACTACCCCTTTTCCTTCCAAGGGCCCAGATTAAGCAGTTGGGCTCCTTTGATTCTCTACCTATCTAAGTATCTGCCAAGATTAAGCTGTTTGGATAGATTTTCATCCTCTATATTCTAAAACAGGAAATTGAAACCTAGGGAGACCACGATTAAGCAATTTGAACCTCCCTGTGGTTGAAAATTGTACAAAACTGAATAACTTCTCAAAATTTGGAAAGCAGTTTGATGAACTCTTAGTAGCATTCTTTGCTTGGTGACTGTTTAACAAATATGGAGCATTGCAGCATGCAAAGTATGACATATTTGGTCTGTAAAATGTCAATCATGAAATATGAGTAACCTGCTGCAGTAGGAGGCTAACACTGCCTTTGACAAATTTTTTCTTATAAAGTATATGGCATAAGGTAATTTTTCATCAATTTGTCCTAAGGCGGCTCCTATTGCTTTGTTCGAGGCATCTGTGTGAATGTGAAAGGGTAGGGCCCAGTTTGGGCCTTTGAGAATTGGGGTAGTTACTAACTTTCTCTTTAGGGTATCTAGGGCTTCTTGATAGTTTTCAGACCATATGAACTCAACATCTTTACCTAAAAGGCCAAACAAAGGAGAGGCTAGCTTACTGAAATCTTCAATGAATCTTTTGTAATATCTAGCTAAGCTTAAGAAACTTCTGACATCTCTCACCTTTTGAGGAGGTGGGACCCTTTGGATGATGGCAATCTTGTTGGGGTCCACCTGTAGTCCTTGTTAAGATATTGCATGACCTAACACAGTCCCTTCGGTCATAAAAAATTCACATTTTTCTAAATTGAGGGATAGGTTCATCTCAATAAACTTGTCTAGAATTTTTCTTAGGTTAGATAAAGCTTCCTGAAAGTCAAAACTATAAGGAGCAAAATCATCCATATATATTTCCACTGCATCATGAACCAGTTCAGAAAATATACTCAATACTGCTCTCTGGAAAGTGGCTGGAGCATTTCACAAACCAAAAGCAAGGACCCGGTATGCAAACGTACCCCAAGGACAAGTGAAAGTGGTCTTATCTTGGTCTTCTGGGCTGATTTGAATGTGATTGTACCTGATGAACCCATCTAGGAAGGAGAAAAACTTTTTCCCCGCCAGACCATCTGACACTTGATCTATGAATGGTAAAAGAAAATGGTTCTTTTTAGTGCCTTTGTTCAATTCCTGATAGTTGACACAAATTCTCCACTTTCCATTTTTCTTTGGCACTAGCACTAAAGGAGAGACCCATTCGCTGTCAGATATGGGGTAGATGAATCCTGCATCAAGCAATTTTTGCAATTCTTCCTTAACAATGTCTTTAAGTGCTGGATTCATCCTCCTTTGAGGCTATCTGACTGGTTTGCAATATTCGTTAATTTATATGTGATGAGTACATACTGAAGGGTGCACTCCCTTAATCTCCTTATAACTCCAGGTGAAGGCATCTAAATGCTTTCTCAATAAGCTACATAGATCCTTCTCTTAGGAAGTGGATAGGGATGGATTGATTTTCAAGGTTCTTTTTGGGCCGAACTCTATATTCTTAACATGAAGAGAGGTCGGGTCGGCCATATAGAGATCAATTGAGGGGTTGTTTTGGGTTTCTCTCACTATGTCCTCTAATGGTAAGACACTGGGGGGTGGATTCTGAATCAAATTTTCAATCATATCATCCTTATCTTGCAATTTCCCCCCATGGCGGTTTCTAATGCATAAAGTGGTGTAGAATAGACCTCATCCTCATCCTCCTCCTCCAACTAGAGAGGTAGATCATGTTCTAGCAAGGGTTGGGCAAGAGGGTATATGATTAACTGCTTGGACATATGCCCATTCTTTATGGTCATGTTCCAACTCAACAGCTGATGTAAGAATTGGCAGTAGCCAAGTAGGGTCTTCCCAAGATGAGAGGATACTTAGTGAGCTTTTCCTTAGCTGGAGAACTAAGAAATCAGCAGGGTACTCCCAAGAATCAATGAAGACCATCACATCTTCCACAATCCCTTCAGGGGTCATGGTGGAGTAGTTTGCTAGCTGCAATTCCTTAAGGAGCCTTGGAGGTTAAGTTTGAGCATTGTGTCCTTTGTCATCACATTAATGGCAGCTCCCAAATCAATCAAGGTATGTGGGATCATGGTGCCATTGATGTGGACATAAACTACTAGGCTTCCAGGGTCCAGATATTTCAGACAGATTACCTGCCCCAACATTAGGTTGGATAGTTGTCCTATGACATTGATGGTTGGGGAATCTCTCTTGCGCCTTCCTGGATGCATAAAGCACATCTCTTTGATCAACCTATTGTAGATAGGCACATCTTTTATGGCTTGGAGAATTGGTATCTTCACACATAACTATTTCAATTCTCCTAGAAGTTCAGTTTCTTCTGGGGTAGGTTGTGTTGTCCCGGATAGTCTCTCAGGAAAGGGTGGAATTGTTTTAGGTTCACTTTTATTTTTATCTTCCTCAACCTCCCTAGGTGGAGGCTGTCTATCTGGGAGAACCTTCCCAGATTGCAGGTTAATCTCCTAAATCTCTATAGCATAAGTTAGGCATGATGGTTCCCCACTATATACTTGTTAAGCCTATCTGTTGTTCGAGTTCTGGTTCGGCTAGGTAGGCATTTGGGGTTGCCTTGATGGAGCAGGAGGCAATGGTTGTGGTTGAGTAGGTGGTGGAGGCAAAACAGTAGGAGGAGAGTTGTACTGGGGCCTCCACCCCTGATGAGATGCATTCCACTGAGGTTGTGGTTGAGCATAGGATTGAAATGAATGAGCAGCTGGTTGGGCATGATATGAGATGGAAAGAACCAAGGAGGAGGCGTGGACCAGGAAGGATGATCAAGAGGGCCCTAAGAAGGTATTGAAGTGACTTGGTTGGGGTTGTAGTATGCTTGAGACGTCCCTTGAATCCCCTGCTGGTATGGTCTAGGTCCATGCGGTCTCCTTTGGTTCATGAAATAAAGTGGTTTAGTGGCTCCTTCGGCCCCTTGGTGTATAGCTTTAAGTTCGGGCAAGGAAGGGAACTTATTTGTAAAATGATTTTCTTCACAGACTGAACAAACCTCTATAGAGTTCAATGGACATTCATTCCTAGGATGCCTCCTGGTGCATCTAGGACAAAAGATGGCCAAAGCCCTCTCTTCTTCCTCTTGTTTTCTTTTGATATGAAAGGTATCCATTTGCATGGCAAGATTCTGCAACATCTCACTCTTGAAGTCTTCCAACATGTTTCTGAGTTCACATTTGATGGATGAATTGGAAGAGGGGGTATTGGCTATGGGTTGACTACACCTACCTTTCTTTCTGGATGCTCTAGAATGGTTTATAAGAACAATATTTATGTCCTCATAAGATAGTTGGTAGATGTCTCCCCCGGCTAGTAGATGGAGGGTGTCTAGAAGGTCTTCCGAAATTCCCCTGAGTAGGACCAACTTCAGAGATTCAGGGTCAAGTGTGCACTTGGCCCTTTTGTAACTGAGCTGGAACCTCTCTTCATAATCTTCCAAGGATTCATCACTTCCCATGGTCATTCAGAAGATTTCTTCTTTGGTATATTTTGACCTACAATAGTCTCAATATTTGTCATTAAAGGCCTGTTGCATTTGAGCCCAAGTTGTGATGCTATTTCCAGGTAACTGCATGAACTAGCACAGTGCTGCATCCTTGAGAGTAGAAGGGAATAGTTTCAACTTTTTCTCATCTTCTACATAGTCATAGGTTCGACAGATGACAACAAATTCAACAAGAAGGTGACAGGATCTTTTGTAGTCAAACCATGGAAGTGAGGTTGGGTTGAAGGACTTATATTCTTCATTTTCTTGTCCCCATTGGTCTCCCAAATGGGAAAGGTACCCTCTATTCTCTTTCCATTTCCCCTAGCATTTCTGTTTTTAGCCATTGGCTCAGGAGGGATGTTTTCTTCTTCTTCTTCCCCTACAGGTTCTTCAAATATCTCTGGTTGTTCACCTAAAGGTTCTTCTTGATCACTGCCACCAAAGAAGAGAGAAGGTTGGATGTGTGATGTAGTGGGGGTGTTGGGAAAGAATTTTCCTAAATTATCTCTATTCCTACGAGGCATAAAAGGAAATCTTTTTGGTTGGTTTTTGTTTTTTTCACTGATTGTACCTGCAAAATTGAAATGGATTGAACAAAACAAATTGTAACTAACCGAAATGAACTTGTTGAAGTGAAATTTTTAGAATTGAAAAGAAAAGCAAGGAAATGCAGAGACGGAAAGAAATGACTAGTCTACTCTTGCTGAATGGAATTTGTAGAATTGAAAAGGAAAATAAGGAAATGCAGAAACTGAAAGAAACAACTATTCTACTTTTGTTGAAATAAACTACTTAGTAGAATGTTGCGATAGAAAATAGAAGAAAGCAATAATCACAAAATACTCTGACGCTTCCCCGACAACGGCACCAAAAATTGGTGAGCACCAGCATTGTAGCAATAATGTTGCAACTCCTGGGCTACCTACTTTACTCTTATCAACCCGGTAGTTCATAACAAACTTGGAAGTGACATTGTTGTATGCACAAGTATTAGTTCTTACTACAGGGTGTCACTTGGTTAGCTGGCACAAGATCACTAGGAGCTGAAGCCAACTTCTATGGATTCTAAAAGAAGCTCTATATGTGATGAAAGAAAGAAAAGTTTACTCTACAGAGGCTACTCTAATTGCAGAAATGAAAAACACTGAAATGTAAAGTAAACCTAGCAAACCCTACTTAACCAACTAATCTTACTTTTGTAGAAAGCGCTATGAAAACCATGAAATGAATGCCATTACCTACTCAAGGAAGTAAATAATATCTACTCAAGCAATTTCTAGAAGTAAATGAGCAAAAAAACATCTTTTTGGATTTTTATGTATTTTTATGTGAAATTGACATGCATGTATTTTATTCTGTGAAGGTGGAAGCGAATAGGTGGTATTGAAGGATGACTTTGGGGTTTCAGGAGATGTAGGATGGTGTAGATGAGTCCTAGAAGGTCTTGGGTGGCCTTCTGGAGGTTTTTGCCACACTCGGCCTTCAAAAGAAAGCCTACAGGAAAATCTACAGGAGGACACAGGGGATCTACAGGAGGTTTACAGGAGGATGCCGAGAGCCGTTTTGAAGGTCTTGAAGGTGTGAGAGCAAGTGGAAAAGGTAGATGAAGGTTGGGATGATGTGTTAGGGCATCTAGGGTCCACCAAGGATCACTAGGAGAGGGAAATATGATTAGGAGAGAGGAAGAAATCCTATGGAAAAATGTAGAAAACTAAGATAGATTTGAGGTGAACTTTGGGCAACCTATAGGGCGTGGATTAGGAAGAGAATGTGATGGCTGATAGGCTAACCTATTGTGAGAAGATATCTGTTGCAAAAGAACTGACAATCAACCAATGAAATCAAGCAAGCAAGGAAATGAGTATATCAAAAAAATAGAGTTTTGCATCAAGCTAGTCTAAATTATGAGCTATGGAAGTAAATGCTGAAAAATGCTACAAGGAGAGAGAGCATGGAAGAAGATTTATTGCAAAGATAGAAATGAGCATGGTGGAAGATATCTAAAGAAAAGAATTAACCTTCTAATAAACTGCAAACACTAGATATCCTATGGAGAAGGAAAATCTATGTTTCTGGGGCAGCAAGAGGGTCTTTGCCTTAGCTCATGGTCCCAAAGGGAGGAAAAGAGGCCAAGGCACTATTTCTAGCCTTTCTGAATCTTCTCTCTATCACTGCTTAACCTGCTATAGAAAACACAAATGGAAACAACCTTCTAAATACCAAAAGCAACCTATTCTTAACCAAGAAAGAAATTCATCTAACAACAACTAATCCATAAACTGAAACAAAGCATATAAATACAAACAAGAGGAGTTTGGCTACTTGGATTGGGCTCTAACCCAAGAGCTTCAACCTCTGAGATAACTCAATGCTAGCTCAAAAAGGATCTCATATTTATTACCAAAATAGTAATAGGATTACATGAAACTGTCGCCAAAAGTAAGCTTGAAGTTGAGCAAAGTTTTACAATAGCAAAAGTACAACAAAAATCCGACAAAAAATCAACCCTAGTGAGGCCCTATGCCTCTCTACTTATACAACTAAAGCTCCCAACAATTTCCTTAAACTTAGGGAGGCTTGGCTCCAAAAACTCGAGATAAACATAAGTTATCCTCCACTTGCACGACTGCCTTCTAGTGCATTGATTTGGCTGTTTGTACTCCGAGCTACATGAAGGGGAATTCAAAGTGGGGAGTAATAAATGAGGGGGATTCCCTCCTATAAATCCTCTCCTTTGCCCACTTCGAATTATTGCTGCCAATTGTCCATTGAATCTTTGACTTTGTCTTCAAAATTCAACAAAAATCTGCATTAAACGCATATTAGACCTCATGGCATCATAGCTAACTCAACTCACTCCATAAGCATAAATATAAACAACAAAAATGCAATAAGCTAAGAGAATGGTTGATTCAACTATGTTAGGAGGCAAAATGAGCCCATATAATTACCCATTTATGGGGCTCATCATCAATCCGAAAAAGGTTTAAAATTATACTCAGTAGACGTCATTTCATTTACCTTAACGAGTTCAAAATGACAAGTACTCGATAATATTTTTGTATTTTTGGAGTCTAAAAAGAGCTGAAAGAGGAATCCTCTTGGAGGAATGAGCGGTATATGTTGGGCCGTGAATACGACCACTTTTTAACACTTATTTCATCCATTTTTACTCTTCTTTATCATGTCATTTATTATAATTTATTATATAAATCCATTTTATAATGATTTATGCTCTTATGAAAAAATATTATTTATTTTCCTTTATTTCTAATAAATTGATAATTATGCATGATTTTATCAATGATAGTTTTAATAAATTGGTTGTAACATTATTCACCATTTTTAGCATCCAAGATAATTTTCAGATTGAAGATTTCATCATTAAATATTCCAACTCAGAAATTCGCCGGAATAAGAAGTGACAGTTTTGCGGTTGAGATTCTGGGAAAATGAAGAAGAATCTGGAAAATCAGGAACATGGGTTTTGTCCAGAACGGACGAAATTAACTTTAATTAAAAGTGGTTTTCTCAAATTCGGCTTGTATTGAGAGAAACACATGGTTATTTGAGCACGATTTTCTCAGATTTGTTGTGTGGCCGTTTTCCAAATCTCAGCTGCAAAGCCAAATTCGCCTTCCTCTTGTTCAAAGATGGATGAAAATATATTTTGTTGTTGATCAATTAGTTGGAAACAATCCAATTTTGTAATAATGATCATATTTTAATCATCACAGTTGTAACCGCTCTCTGCTCTCTATGTATTTAATCAGAACAGAGATCAGAGAAGGGAGAGGATGGATTCAGAATGATGATTTGAGAATTAGAAATTCAGAATTAAGGATTCATGATTCATGATAGGATAGGAGGAAAAATGGATTGTTGCATTTCCATTGTAATCTTCAAAGCTTCTGCTGTTGTAATGATTTCATAGTTTGATGATGAATAAATATGTTCATTCTTCTCATCTGAAGTAGCCTAGCAGCATCCGCTGGCAGCTAAGGGACCAACCTCTAGTGGATTACGCTGCTATTGTGTATCATATCTTTACAATTGCTGCCGTGTGATGGTTTGATTTAATTCTTATTCCTTTGAATTACATTACTTTATAGTTTCATGTTTTTTAGCGAGCTGTTATAGTATTTTATGAGATTGTTTATTGCACAAGTTGAGATTGAATCGCGTGGCTGTTCTTTTCCATCATAACAGAGATTATTATCCTTTTCAACGCATATTATTATGTTGTTCATTTCAAATGTAAAGCTTCACTGTTCATTTCAAACTTTGATATTCATTACAGGTTGTTGGTTATTCGATTCCATTAATTAGAGTTTGCTATTTAGATTTATTAAATAGGATTCGTTGTTTGTTGTCCATTTACTTTGCTATTCATTTCTGATTAATTGCAAAGAGTTTGCTTTTAAAGAGTTTCCCTAATTTAATTTCAATAACAGCTTTAGTTCAATTTCTATTTCCTTTTAATTGCATTAAAGCAGGACTGTCAATTGTAGAGAACATTGGTTATTGCTTTCTCATTCTCAGATTGATTGTCTTGTTCTAGTTTGATTTCAATTGCATCAATCTCTAGAGGAATTAGTTATTGCTACTATATCCTCAATTGATGTTTGTTGAGTGAATAGTTGGATTTCAGAGCAATCGAGTTTATGTTGTTGTAGTTAGATTTTTTTTTCAAGCATTCATTTACTTTTGCATTTTGAGCACTACATTACAAAACATTACTCTTGAGTAAATAACCACCTTAGACTGAGTACACCCTTGAAATAAAAATTCATCCCTGGGTTGAAAATTAATGTGAAGATAATTAGGAGTTAAAATGACACCTTTTTATCGCTCAACATTTTGGTGCCGTTGTTGGGGATAGTGTAGCCATTTTTAAAGAGTAGTGTGCATCTGATGAGTGCCTGTTAGGAAAGAATTAGGTATTAAAAATGAAAGGTAAGGACCTGTGTCAGAGCATGTAGAAGCCCTGCTCCCCCACCCACTTTCCAGCACAATTGTTAAAGAACTTAGGGTAGGAATAATTGTTTGAATTTCTGTGTGAATGACCAAAATAGAAATTTTGAAAAAGAAAATCTTATGATTTCACTCAAGGGGTGATGTAAGCACCACCCATTTCACTAATCGATTGACAGGAACATTTGAAGAAGGAGCCTCGAAGAAACACATGAAGAACATCTTCTATTATGGTAAGAAATGGCTCATATTTCTACTTTTGAATTTTCTATCAAAGATCTAGGAGGAGTGACACAAATGCACATAATTCCCCCATCTTCTCTACCAAATTTTCATGGCTTGACAAATGAAGATCCAGATACATTCTTATTTGAGTTCGAAATACTTTGTAGAGGATATGATTATTACACTAACAATCAAAGGTTGAAAATGTTTTCTCTTACTCTAAAAGGAGCAGCTCTTTGATGGTTCATGAGCCTAGGTGGAAACTGCATCCAAACCTGGGAGGACATGAAGAACATATTCTTGAAGAAGTACCAAGACTATTGCAAGGCAGATGAAGATATTTTCAATATGATACAAGGGGAATATGAAAGCTTGGAGGACTATGTAGATCGATTTCAATACAACCTTCAAAAATCAAAACATAAGCATTTGGAAAAAGAGATCTTGAAAACACTCATTCTTAAAGGAATCAAAGATTAATTTTTAGAACTCTTAAATCTGATAGGAAAAGACGATGTTTTTTAGTTGTCATATGATGATGTTTGTGAATTGTGCATAAGGTATTCAAGAGGAATCTCCAAGGCTGGTAAGAATCCTAGAGATGTCTGTTCTTTGTTTTCCAAATCTGCTACAAGAACAGGAGATATAAGAGCTGAAATCAATCATTTATTCGAACATTTTAAAATTGATCTTATTAGCTCTCTAAATTCACAATTGGATGCTTTGCAAGTTCAGAAAAATCAAGAATTTGATGAAGTATTTTTCCCTCATGACCGAAAGGATCATCCCATAGATAGTTGTTCTTCCTTATCTAGGATGGAAGTATCATATCAAAGAGATGAGGAAGCTATAACAAGGTCAAAACCATGGAAATCATGGCCTACAGGTATGGTTCAAAACACTTATTCTTCATTCTCTTACTTTCATAATCCATTAGGAATACTAATGTGTTAGGACGCTATGTCAATCTCAATATAACCACCACCAATTTTGTCTACAAATTTGGCATGGTTCATCTTACGATTGCATGACTACTCTCCCCTATCTTGTAACACAAACACATTTTCCATATTCTTCACCAGCTCTTCCACAACATCTTGCTTGCCCATCAAAACTATCCACACAACCCAATCATCTACATCATAAAAATGCTCCATTTTGTACACAATTTCCTGCTCAACTAATTCCACTCCCTCACCACAATAAATAAGTACAACATGCTTACAGTGTTGAACTGCAAAATTTACCCACCCTTCCCATCCATTCTATCTCACATGCGCCATTTGAAAAAACTTACAATGAGATTCAGAATGTTTTAAATTCAAAAATTGTAGAAGTTATGGAAGAAAATGAGGTTTCTTTTAGTTTGCATCAACAAGCCATTTTAAAATCTCAAGAACTTCATGATATGATGGCTATGGGAAATTAAGAAAGTAAAGAATATATTGAAGATTGGTTTCACTCCATCACTTGTTTGCAGCATCACTCCATACTTCAACAATTTTTGACACTATCTTTTGAAGGGAAGTTGGCTTCTCATACCCTAATATTCATTAACATGCATTCTTCAAATTTGGGTATGTTCATACTTAAAGCCTTATTTCGAAAATGGTTCCACTGGAAGTACTCATATACGTAATCATATTCATTTTTGAAATCAAAATAGGTTAGTGTAGAAAATAAAATAAATAAGGAAATAAAATAAACACATTTTTTTATATGTAAAACTAGTTGTTTTTTGTTGCAACATGCTATGGAAATAAACATCGGTGATAATTTTTTTAATTCATTTGTGTATGTAGATGAATTATAATGGAAATAGTAGTTCTACAAATACTCATATTCACTTTTATCACCAATTTAAAAAAATGCTTGAATATCATATTTTTTGGCTTATGGGCTTGATGAAATTTCTGAAAACACAGTCGGGACAGTCATGTTTTGAGGGACCAAAATGCAATATTTTTAAAACTTGTTTATATACTAAGTATCCATTAATGTCTACTTTCCAACCAAATTTTAATCACTCAATTTTGATTTGAAACGAAAAAGTTAGAACCAAAACATTGATAGGGTTTTTAGCGGGCAACTCAGGAATAGAGTTGGGACAGTTGGTTTTTGGAGGCCTAAATGAATGAATTTTTAAAACATGTTTCTATGGTAGATTCCTCTATGAATATAATTTACAAAGAAATTGGAATCACTCATTTTCGATATCGTATGGGGAAGTTATGATCGAAATATTGACTGTCTATCGTAAATCAACACTCTTAAAACTATGTTTTTCCGGTTGTTCCTTAGAGTATTTGACTTAGCAATTCTTCTTATCTTCAGAACCTATTTCTATTGGAGATAAATAAATGAATCTAATTTCATTTCTAGTTTTAATCATTTGAATCCAACATCAAACGAAGAATCTATGATTAAAACATTCACTGTTGTTGTAAGTGGGGTATTCGAAAATGACTCTGTTATGCAGGTTGTTCTAACTAAAATTGACATATCATATCATTGAATTTTTAAAACATATTTCCATTGGAGATATATATTTGAATTAGTTTTCATCTGGGTTTGGAATCACTCAATTTGGATGAAAAACAAAGAAGTTGTGATTAAAACACTGCAGGTTAGCATGATTGGCCACTACTCTCCCGCAAGTGACAAATAAATTTGACTTTGTTATTTTCTCAATGAATTTGTTATACATAGTAACTAATTTTTGTTTATTTGCATAATTCTTGGATTAGGGGAGCCCGATCACCTCTCCTTCTCCATGATTTAATGTTTTATTGCATGTAGACACTCGTTTTTTTGCAGGTCCTAGGAGAAAAACAAGGTCAATTTATGAACAAGTGATTCTTGAAAGAAAGTTTAATGAAACAAGAGAATTTCATCCAACTCATTACCCAACAGATTCATAATAGAACAAATGAAGAATTGATTTCCTTTTGAAGATTCATGTCTTGTCACTGCTGCCGAAACATTTTTCAAAGAGATCATTTTTTTTACATAACATCATAGCTGTTGTAACTTAATTTATTTATTTACATACTATTTTTAAATAAAATGTTGATTATTTTTTTATTTCTCTTATATTTTTTTGTTTCAGGTGTTGCTTCATTCAAAATTTAACCCATCCTCAGCATCAATACAGTGAAAAACTAATTCATTCTTTGCGTGCTTGCATTTTATGATTGTACATTTTGCTGTTCCTTTTTAAAGGAACAACACTTCTGCACTTTCATGTTTTGTTGTTCCTTTCTGAATGGAACAACACTTCTGCACTTTCACTTTTTGTTGTTCCTTTCTGAATGGAACAACACTTCTGCACTTTCACATTTTGCTATTCCTTTTCGAATGGAACAACACTTCTGCACTTTCACATTTTGTTATTCTTTTCCGAATGGAATAACGCTTCTGCACTTTCACGTTTTGCTCTTTCCGAATGGAACAATGCTTCCACACTTTCACATTTTGTTGTTCCTTTCCGAATGGAATAGTGTTTCTGCACTTTCACGTTTTGTTGTTCCTTTCCGAATGGAACAATGCTTCTGCACTTTCACTTTTTTCTGTTCCTTTCTGAATGGAACAACACTTCTGCACTTTCACATTTTTGTTGTTTCTTTTCGAATGGAACAACACTTTTGCACTTTCGCGTTTTGTTGTTCCTTTCTGAAAAGAACAACACTTCTGCACTTTCACATTTTTGCTGTTCCTTTCTGAAGGAACAACACTTTCACATTTTTGTTGTTCCTTTGAAAAGGAACAGTATTTTCACATTTTTTTTCCTCTTAAGGAATAACACTTTTTCACATGCATTTTTTTCGTTGTTCCCTACAGGGAACAACACCATTTCGTGTGTATTTTTGCTTTTTGGCATGCATTTTCTTTGCTGTTCCATGCAAGGAACATCAATTTTTGAGTGTTTTTGCTATTCCTTCAAAGGAGCAACACTTTGGGAGTATTTCGAGAGCAACCATTCCTTCCTCTTTTGGGATTATTCCTAGTTCATCTCAACCACATTTTACTGATTCCCTTTCATGGCATGAAGTACACTACTTTTATGAGGACAAGAATTATGGATTGTATTGAAGCGAGTTAATATCATTCACGTTATGATCTTTAACATGAAAACTCCTTGATGATAGCTTATTTTCAAAAGGGACACAATTATTTATATACTACTTTACTGCATTGTTTTCTGTTGAACATGATATTGATTGATCATCTTAATACCATGCTGGTTTCACCCTTCCTGGTTATAATCTTCTTTGTTTGTAATAAATGAGATTATGGGTATATTTTTTCTGTTGACATGTTCAACTTCTTCCACCATCCCTACTCTTAAGGAGTACTGCGCCTCCATCTTTTTATCATAAAAATGTGTAATAACAAAAAAAAATTGTTTGCAGATGGAGGATAGGGGTCTCATTACGAGCCAGCCTACCATGTTCATAAGGTTGTAACAAAGTGATATTCCCATTATGGCCACCACACCAAGGTTATGATCCATTGGATAGAAAAATTATCCTTGGAACAAGAGGTCTCATCACGAGCTGGCCTAATCACTTTTGCTACATCCTAGTGAATGGTAGTGTAGTTATCTGGTTACCAGGCTAGCACACTGATTTCTTCTGTAGAATAACATTGTAACTCTCCATTTATAAATTGAGGATCTTGGCTCATATGGGTTAAAAAGCAACCCTGCTAAGGCTATGGATGCCTGCTAGCAGCAGATGCTCTGTTATGGTATTGAAGTTATATCTTATCGTCAATTATTACTATAATACCCTTTTCTTATTTTTTCTTTTTATCAGAGAAGTTATTTCCTTAAGTTATTTCCTATTTTGAACCTTTACGCATGAGAAATTATTTTCTGATCAATCACATCATTTTTCAGCTAGAATACCATCAGCAAAGCATCTTTTTGGCATATTGCTGTCCTTTTTCTTTTTCGCATAACTTATCATCAATCCAAAGCATCCTATATTTTATTCATAACTATCTTTAGACACTCTACTCTCATTATAACTATAACTCTCGCCGTCCTATCATTGATATGTGTACTCTGCTTCATTTACTACTATATTGTTCATTCCCTTGCCTTGCCATCAGCGTAACACCTTCCATAGGCTTTATGGTCATGGAATTCCTTTCCCAAATGGAGGGGGAATGTATGCATTATGGAATACCATGCGATATGATTACTGCACTCTGCCATAACTTGTTGATCTGACAAAATATTAGTATTGAATGTATATATAAGTTTTTCTGATTGAAATTTATATATGCATCTTATCTGTTACTATTCGAAACTAACAATATGGATTCAAGAACATTGTATGCAACATAGTGATTTGTTTACAGGAGAACAACAAGTATGGGCAGAATTTTATTTGAAGCATGACCACACTATTGCAACTAACAGAAGTGGCTCAAGCAACTTGCAAACATGAAAAATTGTTCAGACATGATGTGCTTACCCAGATTTCACCTTTTGTATCACTTTCAACACTAACTCTGCCTACATCAGCTTCAACAACTGCCAGTACATATATGTCATTCCACATTTTTCTTTTTGGAGGTAAAACTTGAGGTAAAATAGCATAGTTTTCTGATTTATTACGGATTTAGGAGAATTTCATGAAAATCCATTGAGCATTATTTATCATCATTCATTCCACATTTTTACCACTTCCCATTTTTCAGCGGCATATCATCTTCCAGTTTGGGGGAGTGTTGCTTTCATTCATTTCTTTCTTATGACCATGTCATTCATATTCTTTATCATCCATTGCTATTCTTATTCATTTTCTACACCTCCCTTATTCCATGTTGTTTTAAACCAAGCATAGAATTCAACAGATGGTAGCAACCACCTCTATTTTTTTCTCACATTGCATAAGGGCATGCTAATTCTTCAGAGAGGGGGAGGAATTGCTACGCATGATGGATGTTTTCTACTTTCTTTCTCATTCAAGGCATACAATTTCAGTGCAAAAATTGATTTCCGCATATTTTTAAAACTATGAACTCAATTCTTGTGATCTCTGGAAAACACAGACGTATCATTAAAATGCACAAACCCAGAAAATTTCAAGTTAAATTGGTTCATAAAATTTCGGAAATCATGCACTCTCACCTACAACCATTTTGTTTATATCTTAGGATCCATGCATCAAAACGATCTGATTTTTGGATCATAGAGGCATTCATATATTATAAATTTACTTGCAACATTTTAACAAAATCTAGTTTATAGTTAATGAAGGTTGCTATCACTTATATCATATTTTGCTACAACTTCATATATACATATAGTTGAATGTCAACATAAAAATTATTATGCCTTTATCAAGATTGCTAAAATTGAATATTCATTAATTAAGGAAGAATTTATTTGTTCTATCCATTTCATGAGCTGGGATGAACAAATTTTTTTGCTTGGTTAACACATGGGTTTTGTCTTTGGGTTGCATGAGGACATGCAACATATTCAGTTTTTGTTGCATGAGGACATGCAATATATTCAGTGTGGGGGTATTTTGGGCCATGAATACTGTAGAGCCTCTAACTTGCACCTATTTATCCATCATTACCTACAACTTTTCCTCACTTATCCCTCTCTTTTGCCCTATTTTCCTCATAAACTTACCAAGATCATTACATTTGATGTCTTTAAGCATGATTGGTTGACTTTGCTAAATGTTTGACTATTTGTCTAGAATTTTGACATATGCACAGAGTTTCCGCAGTTGTCTGGCAATTCCGCAACCATTCAGCAATTCCGCAGCCTTTTCATTGATCTCCATGTTCCACATGTCATTTTGAGAAACGAACCACATGGGCACGTGGGAATGAAGGTGTTGAAGGTTCCTGTGCTATTGGCTTGGTCAGCAACGCCACGCATACCTCCGGTCAACGAGGGTCCAACTCCGGTCAACAAAGCCAGCTCAAACGGTGCTGCGTGAGCTGAAAGGATACGTCACTCCAGATGGCAACTGCTCCACTCTACGCAGGTCATGGGAGACAGGATCCAACCTTGGATTCAACCTCCATAACGAACGTACCTTCCAGATCACCCACGGACCTATTGACGTGTTGCTGAACCATTTAATTTACATGCTGTCAATTAATTTTCAGTTTCTTGATTTACGCAGTAGGCAGTTGTTTACTTGCTTATAAAATCCAGCGTCTACGCACGCTTAAAGATTAGTCTTTAGTTGTTTCATTCATGTAATTGCTACGCTTTTAGTGAGCACAGAAACTCTGTTTTGAAGCTGTTGTTTCAGCACTTTTTTACTGTAATTTCTGCATTATGAATTAATAGAAGACTATTGTTTGACTCCTTTACGTAGCTGATTTCTCTTTGGGCTTTGTGGATGGAGGGTCCCCATTCATAACAGCCTTTGTACAGTAATTTACTTTCATGTTTTTACCATTCACTTCTTTTGAATTCATCAATTTTCCTTTTCTTTAAACACATGTACATATTTGATTTAATTTCACTGTTATTTCATTACCAGCAATTACTTTAAACTGATCAGGACTGTCTTTTGCAGGTGTTAGCCTGAGATTGTGTGTATTTGTGCATTTGCTTTATCTCTAATAGTATTTTCAGTTGTCATATTCATAAGTTGCTGCCTTTACTCTATTTTCCTAGTTGATTTCTAGTTTAGTTTCTCAAGTTGTATGCTAACATATTGATGGTCTCTTTATCATAAGCTGTTCATCTTTAAGAGATTAGAATATTGATAACTTACAGCTTGTTTTGGATACTTTTTAGACTTATCTCTAACTACTTCTTAATCGTGTTTTACATAGTACTATATGTTGGAAGCAGAGAGTTAGGAAGAGTTAAACATTATAACTGGTCTTTAAAGTAGTTTTTCTTATCTTTTTTATTGCAGCAGCATGAGTAGTGACTAGTGCTATTAGAAAGTGGTTTTTTTTCCATTTTTGCTTTTAGTTTCATTTCAAGTTATTTCTTTCAAGCTTTTCCTTTGCAAATTTAGATGGTAGTTAGAAACCAC